>PVJD01009814.1:0-59230 GCA_004026545.1 Mormoops blainvillei
TTATGGTAATTGCTGGGGTAAAACAGGATGGCGGTGTTGAAGGTTATAGGGGGATGTGGTGATGAAAGAAGACTTGGGGCGGTGAACACATAATACGGCACAGAGATCATGTGTTGTAGAATTGTACATTTGAAACCTGTCTACTCTTGTTAATCAATGTCACCTCAATAAATTCAATTAAAATAGAGCACATAATTATGTATAGTATGTGATAATGCATGGTACTTGATAACGATAAACGAGGGTGTGACTGGTTCATGTGTTTGTGTTTACTATATTTTTATAATTTTTTAGAGTTTACTCTTGCCAATTATTAAAATAAATGTTTTCTAGAAAAGTGTCATTTTATGCCAGGAACAACCTTATACACCTGATTAACACATCTCTTGATTGCATCTTTTTCTCTTGTGCTAAATTTAATCTTCTATTGTTCTGTCCATCATGACCCCTAAGTGGACAAAATCTACTGCTCATGTTTCCATTAAGAGGTCATATCAAGTGATTCATCCGGGACTAAATTAAGAGTGATTAAGGACTATTAAGTTGGAAAATCAGTGATAGTTATTACTTGCCAGTCAGGTCTGCCCATTCTACCACAGCTTTAATTTTGAAGAAAAGAACAAAATGATGGAAGACATTAAGAAATCTGTTTTATTAAGGGCAATGAGACTAACAAAAATTTGAGAATGCTTTATGTCAGATGTTGAGAAGCTTCCAGTGATCTAGATTGAGAAGCAGGCACAGAAGCATATCTGTCGCAGCACAGTGGTGATAATGGCCAAAGAAAAAAAAATTGTTTGCAATGTTGACTTTACTGCTACTTCTGAGTGGTTTAAACAGTTAATGATTGTTATTCATTACGTAATTTGAAAATGAGAGGTGATTTTATGACAGCTGATGTGAAGTTAGTTCAAGAATTTTTGGAAACTCTAGACAAACTGATTGTGGAAGAAAAACAGTTGTCAGAGGAATCTTTCAATGTGGATGATTAAACTTCCCTGTTCAAGAAACAGATGCCTGAAAGGATTTTTGTCCATAAGGAGGACAAGTCAATACCAAATTTCAAGGGTTTAAAGGACAAGGCAACAATCATGTTTGGGATCAGTGTTGCAGGCTATAAAATGAAACTGTTTGGGAACTGGCACAGTGAGAACTTCAGACCCTTCAAACATATCAGTAAGCACACATTGCCAGTGTACTGCAGGAGCTATCAGAAGACTAGGATGATGCAGCTCCTCTTCTCAGGTGCCCTCTTGATTTACTGTATCAGTGAAACAGAGAATAGTATACTTTTCAAGATTCTTTTATATCTGATAATGTTCCCAGAAAACTTCATTTTATGGTAACTTTCATCTCAACATCAAAGTGGTGTTTCTCCTAAATTACTACCTTTTTCTTTTTAACCAGTGTGGATAAAGGAATTGTAGCTGCTTTCAGGGCCTTTGTCCTGGCTATTGCTGCAACTGAGAAAGACATGGAAGAAATAATGATTCAGTTATAGGAAAAATTGCAACATGCATGACTGCATCAAGGAACTTGCTTGGGCTAGGATTTTGTCACCAAAGAGTGTATAATAGCACCTGAAAGAAGACATTCGACAAAGAGTGTATAATAGTACGACTTCAAAGGATTTGCCAAGGATAAATATGCTATAATTAGCAAAGCTATGACTGAGATTGCAAAGAACTTTAACCTGAGTGTGGATGAACATGATATTGAGGGGACCTGAAAGTGATTCCTAAAGAATGGACTAATAAGGAGTTTTTGGCAATGAAACATAAATGCATAGCTGAAAAGGAAGCACAAAAAATCAAAATTGCAGAAAGAAAAAGAATCCCCAGAAAATATATGGTGAAAGGGTTAGCAGAAGCTTTTGTAGAGCTCAAAAAGCTCCTTTGAAAATTTGAAAACATGAACCCTCAAAACAAAAGATTTCCATTCATTGAGAAGAACATTCATAACGCATTATCTATATACAAGCAACCTAAAATGAAAAATAGAAAGAAATTAATCAAATCACCATGGAAATATTTCTGAAAAGAGTGACACCTTTTCAATAAGAGTTTCTGGCAGGTCCTTTAGGGGGTATTTCAGAAAAAAGGCATTGTTATCATAGGAGATGACAGCTCTCTATATGTTATTGCCTCTGAAGACCTTCCAGTGTGACAAGAAGTGGCAGTGGAAGATAGTGACGATGATCCTGGCCCTGTGTAGGTCTAGGCTAATTCATGTGTTTGTATTTTAGTTTTTAACAAAATAGTATACTTAAAAAATAATAAAAAAGCTTACAGAATAAGAATATAAAGAATATATTTTTGTATAGCTGTACCATGTATATATGTTTTAAACCAAGTGTTATTACGAAATAGTCAAAAGCTTAAGAAATTAAAAACTTTATAAAGTAAAACATTACAGCAAGCTAAAATTAGTATTGAAGAACAAAAAATTATAAATTATGGGACTTCCAGTCAAGATGGAGGCATATGTAAATGCTTCTCACCTCCTCGCACAACCACAGCAAAATTAGAGCTAAACTACAAAACAGCTGTCATTCAGAACTGTTAGAAAATCAAACTGAACAGAAGTCTAACAACTAAGGGATTAAAGAAACCACATCAAACTGGACAAGTAGGAGGGGCAGAGAGGAGGAGATGGGGAGACATGGAATAGGATGGTCCCAAACCCACATGTGGTAGATATAAGATGGAGGGATATCTCAGCAGTGAGGGATCCCAGCCCCACACCTGCCCAGGGTTCCAGTGCCAGGAAGATAAGTACCCATAACTTCTGGCAGTAATAACCAGTGGGGGTTGGGGTGGCAGAGGAAACTATCAGGTTCTTGGGCATCTCCTCTTGGAGGGATCTGCACAAGGACTTACTCAAACTCACTCCTTCTAGCCTCCAGCACCAAAGCAGCACCTTGAAGGGCACCGGTGGCATACAGGGAGGAACTAAAGTGTCTGGCATCAGGGTGAGAGCTAGAGGGCAGCTTTCTCTTGGACAGAACTGCAGATAGTGGCTGTTGCTCCTTTTCTGAGCCCTTCTCTACACAGAGCCACAGTGTAGCACCATACCTAAGTATCCATCCACTAGCTCACATGGTTAACCCCAAACTGATGATTACCTAAGGCTCCAGTCCACCCAGCCTATAGACTAACCCAAGCTGGTTACAGTGACTTTTTCATATGAATGGCTGCACTAGATGCAGGCTTCTGATCTTCCTAAATCTACTCAAACAAGCAACAGCTGAGCCCACACCCATAACACTCACTAAGAGGCCCCATGCCTGGCACTAGCAGCAGCCATCAGCAGATCACTTTATAGCTTATGCCACGGGGCCCCAGACAGAACACAGGTGTTGGCTGACCTTGGCCTGTACCACCCAGGAAATCTGAGAGCCTGCGCACCCAGCAGACAGTATAGACTACATTGGAACACCACCACCCAATCACCCTCACAAGCCATGGAGAGAGGTGGTTGCTGGCCAGGGGTCACAGCCAGCCCTACCAGCTGTCAGGCCCGGGTAAATCCCTCCCTTTGACCTGCCTATAGCTATTTAGACTCAACAACAAGAGGAGGGAATACTCAGCCCACACAGATGTACCCAGCTTGGGGGGGATAAGGGAAGCTGTGCACCTGAATCCTATTTGATACCTACTAAATTAGGCCATGCTACCAAGACATGGAGTCAAAGCAGTTTTATTTAATACATAGAAAAAAAAATACAGGGAGGTTGGCAAAATAAGGAGACAAAGAAATATGGCCCAAATGAAAAAACAGAACAAAACTCCAGAAAAATAACTAAACAGATAGAGATAAGCAAACTGCCAGATGCAGAGTTCAAAACACTGGTTATAAGGATGTTCAAGGAACTTAGAGGGTACTTCAACAACATAAAACTGACCCAATCAGAAATGAAGAAGACACTAATTTAAATAAAGACAAATTTACAGGAAATCAAAAGCAGAGTGGATGAAGTTAAGAATCAGATCAATGCTTTGAAACATAAGGAAGAAAAAGACATCCCATCAGCATAGCAAGAAGAAAAAATAATTAAAAAAAGCCAAGAGTAGTGTAAGGAGCCTCTGGAACAACTTCAAGGGTTCCAACATTTAAATCATAGTGGTACCAGAAGGGGAAGAGAAAAAGCAAGAAATAGGAAAACTATTTGAAATAATAATAATAAAAATAACTTCCCTAATTTGGTGAAAGAAATAGACACACAAGTCCAGGAAGCCCAGAATTCCAAACGAGATGGACACAAAGAGTACTGCACCAAGGCATATCATAATTAAAATGCCAAAGTTTAAAGATAAAGAGAGACTCTTATAAGCAGCAAAGGGAAAGCAGATAATTACCTACAGAGGAGTTCCCCATAAGACTGTTCCCGTCAGCTGATTTCTGAAAAGAAACTTTGCAAGCTAGAAGGGATTGGCAAGAAGTATTTAAAGTGATAAAAAGTACGGATCTACAACCCAGATTACTCTGCCTTACTCTATGTAGCAAAGCTGTCATTTAGAATTGAAGATTAGATAAAGTGCTTCCCAAAGTAAAGCTAAAGGAGTTCATCATCACCAAACCGTTTTATACGAAATGTTAAAGGGACCTATATGAGAAAAAAGAAGATCAAAACTATGTAAGTTAAAATGGAAATAAATATATAACTATCAACAATTGTATCTCAAAACAGGCTAAGCAAACAAGCAAAACAGAAACAGAATCTCAGATATGGAGAACACTGGGATGGTGGCCAGTAGGGCAGGGGCTCCAGAGGAATGGGGGAAAAGGTAAAGGGAATAAGAAGTACAAACTGGTAGGTACAGAATAGGCAGGAGGATGTTAAGAGCAAGTATAGGAAATAGAGTTGCCAAAGAACTTACATGTATGACCCATGGACATGAACAAAGGAGGCAGGATCACTAGAGGGAGTAGGGGGTGCTGGTTTGAGGGGGTAAAGATGGAAAATTGGACAACTGTAATATCATAATCAATAATATTTTTTTTTAAATTATGATTCAATAATTTATAAATCATGTGTAGCTTAGCTCACAGTGTTTATAAATTTTGCCCTGGCGTGTGCTCATGTCAAAGGCCTTAACATTCACTCACCACTCACTCACTAACTCACCAGAGCAACTCCCAATCTTGCAAATCCCATTCATAGGATTCGCCATGCACAGTTGTACCATTTTTTATATTTTACATCATATTTCACTGTACCTTTTCTATCTTTCTATATGTTTAGATACCCAAATACTTACAATTGCCTACATTATTCAGAACAATAAGATGCAGTATGGATTTGTAGTCTCAGAATAATTGGCTATACCCAATAGCCTATGTGCATAGTAGGCAAAAACACCTAGATTTGTGTATGTAAATTCTATCGTGTTTGCACAATGTCAAAATCTCCTAATGCTGCATTTTTCAGAATGCATTCTGTTGTTAAGCAACACATGATAGTTTCTGAAAAATTTGATGATATTCATCTTACAAGATCTATTAATTTTACTTCTAATTACTCACACTGGAGATATTCTTGTACATATGGACATTTATAACAGTGAGATTTGTATTGGTATAAGAAAAAGTGTGGATTAATATGTGTTCTCAGTATATGATGGCACACAAATGTTATTTATTCATGCTTTGTTATGCTATATTTTCTGAATCAGTGATTTATATCTATGTGCATCAATACTTGAATTTTATAATAATAATGTTGAGTAATGAATATCATTTATAAACAGGCTGTAAAATATGATGAAGTGTGATAGAAATTTTATAAATTTTACAGCACAGTAAACAGTAGCATATTGTAAAGACAGAATTTTTCATTTTAAAATATCATAGAAACATTAATCAGAAGGAGATTCACACTTAAGAATAATAGTTACTTACGATAGAAGGGAAGGGGGTTCATAGGGTTTGTAACTTATCATGACAGTTCATAGCAGCTCAGATGGAACCGAGAGAGTGAGTACATGTAGTCATTACACCTCTTGATCTTTTTAAATATTTGATATATTTCACAATTAAGAAAAATACTTAAATATCATTGCAGACATTCGTAAGATTGCTGCATTATGTGGGTCTGATCTTGTGTACTGTTCTTTAAAACTAAAAGTAAGAAAAACATTATCAAAACAAATCTATCAATAATCGTATTCCATAGGACAAAAGTTGATATTGAGGGCATAAGTTCTAGACACAGAGATGTTATGTGAAAAGTTCAAAAACTCATTTTCAAAAATTGATTTGAAATCTCACACCCTTATCATGCCAAGATATCCCCTAGCATTAAAACCACCTTGATATCAATTTATAGGACTAGTTAAATAAATTATGATATAATTAAATAACATAATACTGCGCAGATCCTTCTCACAAATGGAGGAAATACCTACTCACAAATGGCTTTGTATTGATTTTCACAAAATATTTGTTTAAAAAAATACAAAAAACACAATGTGCAGAATATTATTTGGCATAAAATTTATATCCAAGTTCATATTAACTGAGAAATAAACTGCTGACATAAGTATGGAAATTGATTTATTGTATTATGTTTTATTTAAGACTGACTTCTAGAATATTAGAAAAAATAGATGAGATATGTTGGAGATGTAACCATCTACATTGAATATCTAAGTTTCCTTGGTAATTTCCTGGTGTCAATGTCTCTGGTGATATAATAAATCATAGGAGATCCAAAGTATGGAAATTTAGCAACACTCTAATTAAAACCACACCATTTGTACAACACATGAAGACAATTTCAGAATAAATTTATATCAATAAAAATCAAAGCACTAGACTGGGTATTTTGTGGAAAGTTTCTAGAGCAGTCAGGAGAGGTTGAATAATTTACTTCATGGCAACAGCCACACAAAAAGTATACATTGAGTAATTGAATACCAGTAATTCATTAGAAGTTAATGAGATGTAAAAAGTGACATAATACAGCAGGTATCCTAGGACACTCCAACTTTTGATTAGACTGAGAGAACCTAAGTTCTTTGTGTTGAATAACACAATGTGGTAAAGCATAATGAACAAATGTATTATAAAAGGAAATGAACTCAACAAATTACTTGCATATGATCAGAATGTAAAGAGTAGGAAAACATATTTATTGATAACAATGAGAATGTTCTTCTGCTTAAATACTGAATATAAAAATATTTTGGAATTTTGACCTATAGTAAATTTATGGAAGTTGAAAATTCTTCATAAAGTCCCTATATAAAAGTTCCTGTATCATTTAAGATAATTTCTTCTCAGACTTTGTGAAATACAATAAATTATTAAACTTTAGTTTCAAAAACATATTATCATAAATTGAGTTTGTAAATTTAAAAATGTGTCTTGTAGTAAAGAGTTCCCTAGCAAATTAAATATGGATCTTGCACTGTATTTTTAAAACTTTTAAATATAAAGTGAGTTATTTAATTTGCTTGATGCTGTATCATATTTCCTCAGTAGCATTATAATAAATATTTAAAATGATACATGCTAGGAAAATCAACAACTAATACATAGTCAGTAGCAGAATTTTAAAGATTTCCATTTAAAACTATCAGCAAAGCACTACAGCAAGGAGTTTACCATGTTTATTTTCCAGATGTAATGAAAGCATGCTAGAGTTTTTAAAGAAGATTAAAAAGAAAACATAGAGGATCTACAGATGCTCCTCAACTTACAACGGAGTAATGTTTCCATAAACAGTAAGTTGAAAATAACAAGTCAAAAATATATTTAATACACCTAACCTACTGAACTTTAGAGCTTAGCCTAGTCTACCTTAAATGTACTCAACACTTAACATTAGCCTATTAATGAGTAGTTACCTTGAGTTTCATCTCAAGTGTTAACACCTTGATTTTCTTCCTCTCCCCAGAAGCAGGAGGTATAGACTAGCATTTTGTAGACATTATGGGAAGGGAATATACAAAACACAATATACAAAAAACACTGCCAACATAGTACACTGTGTTGTTTACAAGTATCTGTTTTTTACAAATATCTATTGTTTATACTAACCATCATATGGCTTACTGAGGGCTGCGCGTTGCTGGGGCTGCCCAGCATACAATCAGAGCATGGTGCCATATTATTGCTAGCCCAGTAAAGATCAAAATTCAAAATTTGAATTACAGTTTTTACTGGCTGCGTATTCATTTTGTACAATCATAAAGTTGAAAAATCAAGTCACACTACTGTACATCAAAGACCCTCTGTATTGCTCTGATATTCTTCTTAAAGGTAAAGTTCTCTAAAATGACATTCAAGGGACTTATTCCTATGGTAATAGCAGGTTAAGGCACAGAGAATTCTCGTTCCAGTGAAGAATTATGTCAATCATTTGTATAAAAATGAAAACTCAGAGTAAAGATCCCAGAATTTGAGAGTGCTTTTCCCTTATATCTGCTTATTAAAAGAGTCAACCAAGTACAAGTAGCTAAGAAAAATTTTCATATCCTGATGGAACCAGGAGGGCAAAAGTTGAAATCTCAGACCTGTCAAAGAGACACCATATTCCACTGTACACTAGTGTTAGAAAACACTAGAGACATTTTTGTCAATTACTAGAGTCCAATTTTTTATGGTCTCAATCCCTCCTATTGGGTTAACGTAAATAAAGATAACTAATACACTCAGTTTACTGTCACATGTAAATACTCTCTTGAGAAAGATAAAAATTTTAAACTTTATATTAATTCTATAATGTTTCTAATTGTATGCTAGACTGTATTAAGATGGAAAATTATAACACAAAGTGCATTTTTTAGGAAAGTAGATAAAATTAATGATAGACACATATATCTAAAATTTTAAGTGAGAAGAATTTAATCTGAAGAAAGTAAAGGAAACAAAAAAATAAAGGTCAGGGAAGAAAACAATAAAATAAAAAAAGACATAATATGAGGATCAATAATGATAATGGATTTTTTTGTAAAATAATAACAACATTGATAAATATATAATCTCTGGTGAGAATTATTTGATATATTGGAAATTTAATACTAAACTCTCCATTCTGCTTCCATTCAACTAAAATAACACTATGCCTGTAAGTAATATATATTATACTACATTTACATGACACACAATTCTACTTTAACAGTGTGTAATGAGATAAAATATGCACTATGTTTTCAATAAAATTTAAGGTACCAAACTAAGCTACCTATTCTATTTTTCTTTAGAACATCCATAAAACTCCTTTGAGTATGTAATTTAAAGCAATAAAATAAAATTAATTATAATTATGATATATATGCTATAACATGAATGCCTGGTTAATATTTGATCCCTGGGATATTGCTTATTTCAGTGGAGTAAAATTTATCAAATAAGATATTGGTAGCTGGTGATTGTCCATCATGTAACACACACTTGGTTTGTCAAATCTCTAAAATTATTAAATCTGAATCACGGAAATAGCATCTACAAAACATAATTTTAAATATTTTAATCCTAGTAGAATATAAAGTTTTCTTCCAGAAATTTAATTTTTTAATACCAATGTACTCATCTTAGTTAAAACACAAGGCAGAAAATATATGTCACTCATTTAACCAATGATCATATGACTTTTTGTAATAGCATTTCTTATTAACCCTACAATATACAAATTAGGTTGGTCAAAAGTTTCATTTTTTTCTACATGATGGCTCTAGTAGCACTTAGCTGTCTTTACTTTCATTGGAAATGGTTTTGTTAGATTGAGTTGTGACAGCTGTCATATGGGCATACACTTTTAAATTTTTATTGTATTTTTTCCATTACCATTTAGCCCCCTTACACTCCCCTCACCTTACTAATCACTACACTATTGTCCGTGTCCATGAGTCCTTTTTCTTTTTGGCTCTATCCCTCCACCTCTTAATATTCCCCCTATCCAATAGCTGTCACCCTGCTTTCTATCTATGGGTCTGTCTCTATTTTGTTTTCTAATTCAGTTTGTTCATTAAATTCCACATATGAGTGAAATCATATGGTATTCTCTTTCTCTGACTGGCTTATTTCACTTAGCACAATGTTCTCCAGGCCCATGCATGCTGTTACAGAGGGGAACATTTTCTTCTTTTTTATGGTTGAGTAGTAAAAATTGGGCAAGAAACCTAAATAGATACTTCTCCAAAAAGGACATAAAGATGGCCAATAGGCATTTGTAAAGATGCTCAATGTCAGTAATTCTCAGAGAAATGAAAATTAAAACCACAAAGAGATTTCATCTCACACCTGTCAGAATGGCTATCATTAATAAATCAGAAAACAAGAGCTGGTGAGGATGTAGAGAAAAGGGAACAGTTTTGCACTCTTGGTGTGAATGCAAATGAGTACAATAACTATGGAAAGCAGTATGAAGATACCTCAAATAATTAAAAATGGAACTGCCTTTTGATCCAGTGATACTGCTTCTGGGAATATATCCAAAGAAATACAAAACACTAATTTGAAAGAACATAAGCACCCCTATGTTCAGTGCAGTATTATTTACAATCACCAAATTATTGAAGCAGACTAAGTGTCCATCAGTAGATGAGTGGATAAAACCACTATGGGACATTTATACAGCATACATTTTTTAAAAAAATCAAAACTGGTGAATTTTTGTGCAACCATTTTAATATTTAAGATGGAACAAAATATGAAACATTTTCAGCATATTATGCTTTATTATTTCAAGTAAGGTAAAAAGACAACTGAAATGTAAAAAGGATTTGTGCAGTGTGTGGAGAAGGCACTGTAACTGATCCAACATGTCAAAGCTGGTTTGTGAAGTTTCTTGGTACTGTTGGCATTTTGGCCAAATAATTCCCTGCTGTGAGGCTGTCCCATGCATTAAAAGATGTTTAACAGCATCTCTGGTCTCCATTGACTAAAAGCCAATAGCAGGAGATAGCTGACATACTCAAAATATCAAATCAATGAAGTTATTGGTAAAAATAAAAAAAGTGTCTTTTATGTTACAGAAAAAACTAAATGGAAAATATTTACATAACTTTGAACAAGGCAACAAATTCCTTAAGTAGAGAGAATGTTAACAGATTTTTAAATCTGATGCATAATATCTCATATTGCACATATTTTACATAATGAGGTCTGTCTGAGAAAAGTCTAGCCATCATTAACATAAAGAGAATGGTTTGTACAACACTGTTGTAAATTGGCTGTCAAGGAGAGCAGACTGGAATGTGCATGTGCGAACAATGGTGACTTCACTATACTGGTCAGTGGCGGTGGTAAACACTATTGAATGGGGTTGTGTACTGTGTGGCCATTGCATTCAAATAGCTGAGTGAGTAGAGCACCAAATCTGCATCAATTTTTTCATTAAGCTTGAATAATCCTCTGTGGAAACTATTCAGAAGATTCAGGAGGCCACGGCTAGACTAAGTGGTGATGGGCAGCTTCTCCATGACAAAACAAGTGCTCATACATCAAATCTCAGGCAGAATTTTTTTGAAAAACATCAAACTACCTAGGTGACTCAGACCCCTATAGCCCAGAATTGGCACTCTGTGACTTCTGGCTTTTCCCAAAACTAAAATCACCTTTGAAAGGGAAGAGATTCAGGAAAATATGATGGGGCAGCTAATGGTGTTTGGGAGAACTATTTGAGGTCCCAAGATGCCTACTTTGAAAGGGACTGAGGCATCATTGTCCTATGTACAATGTTTCTTGTATCTTATATCTTCTTCAATAAATGTCTCCGTTTTTCATATTATATGGCTGTACACCTTCTGGACAGACCTTGTATACATAGTTGCACAGCTACTATTTATTGGCACTAATGTGTAAATGATTCTTGAGAGTTTAAAGCTACTATGGTATTAATGCCTTTGCATTCATTTTATTTGGCCAAGCTTCCTGTAGTGACCTTAACCTGATACTAACACCCTCAAGAACAGGTATTCCCTAGATAGCAGCTCATAGAGTCTCAAGCAAAATGTAAGTTCTTGGTATGACTTCCCCAGTAGCTTTTGTGATCAACAGTCTTCCCTGACCCCATTTTTTATATGCTGCCTTTCTTCCATGATTCTCAGATAAGATTGCAGTGGGGCTTACAAAAACCCAACTCTTTTGGTTTGAATTGACCAACCTTTCCCTAGACTGTGAACCCCACAACACTCTATTCACAGACCCTAATAAAGGAATACGCTTCAAGTCCTGCCTCTCTCTTTCCATATGCCCTTTGCCTTGACTTCCCCGTGAGGCTCCTGGAGGCATGCTGGATCATTTCTCCAGGACCTATGAGTAATAAACTTCTCTATTATTTCCTCTTATAGTCTTTTATTGAACTACTACTGATCATTCTGCATCTGTGCATCACTTAAGTGTTATTTAAACAGTGATGGAATAAACAAAAATGATTAAATTTTCATTTATTGAAAAATGCCCCAAAATTATTTTTTGGTAAAGTTAATTCAGCATAAGGGAAATAGAGACCAAACAGTTTTTAGAAATAAATTTTTCAAATATTTTATTTACTTATTTTTAGACAGAGGAGAATGGAGGGAAAAAGAGAGGGAGAGAAACATCAATATGCGGTTGCCTCTCACATGTCCCCTACTGGGGACCTGGCCTGCAGCCTAAGCATGTGCCCTGACTGGGAATCAAATCAGTGACCTTTTGGTTCACAAGTCAGTGCTCAATCTACTGAGCCACACCAGCCAGGGCTGGAAATAAATTTTTAATCAAATTAGTTCAATCGAAAATCAATTTTCAATTAGTAATTAGAATACTATACTATGCTAGAGAATAGCCTTCATATCTAAACCTTGCTTTCAACTTATTGTTTTGAAAAACATATACCCTTCACATTGGTTCATATGAATTAGTTGAAAAAAGTAAATATAACAGATATAAAATAAAATAATATATAACCCATGGAAATTAAGGACAGCTAAAAGGGGAGTAAAGTTTTATAAAGAGTTAGAATGAGTGAAAAGAAAGATGACACCAGTAACCATAAAGAACAAAAAAACTTGATTTTACTTTTGATTTGTATTTATACAGAAGTGCATAGTATCTTACACATTTAGTACCTGATATTGACCCAATAAGTAAATGAAAAATAATTTGATGTAATGACCAGGAAAGAGGCTTTTAAATAGATTATCAAAGACACTATGCTAAGTACCTATATGACCTTGGAAAGACTACTTAATTTTAGTGATACCATGAATTGTGCTCTCTTCTTTGTTAATTTAGTGTTGACAGACAAAAGGCAAAAGCTAACATGGACAATTGATTTTAGTTCACTCTACCAATTAAAGGAATAACTCTTTGGAGAAAGTTGAGGTTACTGGTTAAAATAATTTTTGACCTCAGGTTTTTTTTATATTATTAACGCCATCCATTTTCTATCTTTGCTTCCAGCATGACACATTTTACTTTGGGGCTGAGGTTTCCAGAAGGTTGACTCTTCTGTCAAAATTGTTTTCAATTACAGCCCATTTGGATGTTGTTGTTTATTTTTCCTCACCTATAGCCCCAGCTGCCATACAGAATCCAGAACAGAGGTTTAGTTTTAGAGGATTTAGAGAGTAAAGAAAGATATAAATCTTATGATGATGAAAAAATATAATTATTAAATTTTAAATAATTAATTTAACACAAATTGCTCTTACCAATGTTATTTCCTAAATTTCAAAAGAAATAAATAAAACTGCCCTTTATTTTCTCTTATCACAAACTATACAGTAATTTTATCCTTCTTTCTCCCTACGTAAAAAATATGTTTTATAGGTAAGTTTTTCTAATTTTACAATTGTTAATGTCTTATAATTTTGTGCTTAATCTCCATCAGTACACTGAATCAGTAACAAGAATATCTGCTTCTCTGAGTTTAACACTTTAAAAATTTACTCTAGCATTTAAAATATGATTTCCTCTGAAATTCCAATTTGTTTACCCTTTTAAAAAGCACCTTTCTTTTGAAGATAAAAGGCTTATAATCTTATGTATGATATATATTTTTAAATTGCTACCTTGTTGAAAATCACATTATTTTAAATAATTTATTCTTAGAATAGCTATAGAATTAGGGAAGTTATAAAGATATATTTTTATTGAATTTATTGGAGTAACATTGATTAATAAAATTACATAGGTTTCAGGTATATAATTCTACAATACATAATCTGTGTATTGTATTGTGTATTTACCAGTCTGAGTCAAATCTTATTCCATCACCATTTACCCCTCTTTACTCTCTTCTACCTCCCCCCACACCCTTCCCTCTGGCAATCACTATACTATTGTCTATGTCTAACAGCCTTTCTTTCTTTTTTTCCTTTGCTTAATCCCTTATCCTTCTCACCTAGAGTCCAACCCTCTCCCCTCTAATAGCTGTCAGTCTGTTCTCTGTATCCATGAATCGGTCTCCACTTTGATAGTTTATGTTGTTCATTAGATTCTACATATAAGTGAAATCATATCATATTCATTTTCTTTGACTTATTTCATTTAGCATAATATTCTCCAGGTCCATCCACACTGTCATAAAATGTAAAATTTTCTTCTTTTTTTACAGCTTTGTGAAAACATTTCCTTGGCTCTTGTTTACTTTGATATACCTCTCCATCCCTGAGGATTTATTTTTATTTGTTTATTTTCTTGTTCGTTTATGTTTGCACTTTTCTTTTTTTTTCTCCTTATACAGGATGCTCTGAATTCCTGTACATAGCCTGCTTCAGACCTATGCTGGCTTATTTCTCCAAGATCACTGGTTCCTTTTGCTGATACCAAAATCTGTGCACAGTGTTTTGTATTTTAATAGAATATTCTTTTAAAGGAGCTAATTTCTTTTGCCTCTAGAGATCTTGCTCTTTCACTCCTCTGTGATCTTTTTTGAGTATTTGTTAATACTTAACTGTTAGTGGGTATGGCCATTACAAATAATGGTCATTACAAATATTTATTTAAATTTTTAATTCAGTAAAATATTTAAATCAGTAAAATCTCGATGATTATATAGTTTATAAGTACCACTGCATAGAGTTAAACAAAGATATGTTTTAATTCAATGAGTTTAGACTACAATGAGAAGCTGAATGGAAAATCTTTTTATATCCAATAGTATTTTAGATCAAGCTCTTTGTTATTCTCTTACACATAGATGTGTTATGAAACTCTTAGGACTCATCTTTCTGTCCCTAGTTTATTTCCCCTGCATGTGTACAGAACTGCTAGATTCTGTAAGAGCCTAGATTCTTAAATATTATGATTAATGTCTAAACTTAATTAAACATTAAAAGAGGCTTCTGGTTTAAGTAGTGTTTTGCTACTACCTGCTAGCTCAGCTTCTGCTGATTTCCAATTAAATTGAAAAAAAATCTGTTAAATATAAGCAGTTTGGAAACTGATAAATAAATCTGAAAAACAGAAAAGACACTTTCTATAATGTTAAAATAAAGATAGAATTCTATTAAGTGTTAAGTCACTGGAAAAGAGTTAATTTTTTTTCATTTTGTATTCAAAAGATTGTCTAAAAATATTTCTAAAAATAGCTTCCTTATTTTCTATCTAATTACCAAGGCAAATATTATGCTATGACTATTGGAATTCTTGAGTTAATTACATTCTTACCTTGTTTACTAAACCTATACTTTCGTTCTTTTTTACATTAAGTGTTTCTTGATTTAACAGCTCAAATTATGTCTTTTTTTATTAATAGGGCATTTACCAGATCTTTTGATATTTTATTTGTTCTTGACTTCATTTAATTATTTATAGGGAGAAGGGAAAAGAGGGAGAGAAACATCAATGTGTGGTTGCCTCTTGTGTACCACCTACTGGGGACCTGGCCTGCAATCCAGCCATGTAACCTGACTGGGAATTGAACCAGCAACCCTTTGGTTTGCAGGACAAAACTCAATCCACTGAGCCATACCAGCCAGATCCAAATTATGTCTTCTCAAGGAGACTTCACCAGACTGTCCTCCCTTAAGGAATAATCTATATATTTGGTACTATTGTATCCTAAATATTTTCTTTAAAGTATTTAACATAATTCAAAAATATTATGCATATTTAATAATTTTATCTCACTACTAGAATAAATTTCATTGAAAAAAAAAGATTTCAGACATCTGGTCAAGATGGAGGTAGAGGTAAACATGACTCCCTTCCTCACACAACCACGGTAAAAATTACAACTAGTCTATAAAACAAGTATTATCCAGAATCATCAGAAAATAGAGCTGTCTGGAAGACTGACAACCAAGGAATTGAAAAAGTCACATTCATCCAGATGGGTAGGATAGGCGAAGACATGAAGATGCATAACAGATGTGGAGGAATGGAGGAATGGAGACATGGAGACATGGAAAGTGAGGGTCCCAAACTCACGTGTGGTAGATAAAAATTAGGACAAATACCTCAGGACTGAGGGATCCCAGCCCCACACCAGACCACCCCGTCCAGGGTTCCAGAGACAGGATAAGTCCCCATAACTTCTGGCTATAAAAACTAGTGGGGGTTGGGGTGGCAGAAGAAACTGCAGGATTCTCAAAAGTCTTCTTTTAAAGGACCTGCAACAGACTTAGGACTTACACAGATTCATTCCTTCTGGGCTTCAGCATCAAGGCAGTAGCTTGATGGGCATCAGTGGTATATAGGGAGAAACTGAAGTGACTGGCATCTGGGGGAGTGCTGAGAGACAGATTCCTCATGGTCAATACTCCAGAGGAGAGACAAAGGCAATATCTCATTTCTGAGCCCTCCCCCACCGCAGAAATACAGAGTGGTGACACCATATAGTACACTCCATCAACCTGGTTTACATGAGTTGCCCTGCCCTCTCAATTACCTAAGGTTCTACCCCATCCAACTTACTGGTGCACTCTTCTACAATAGAACACACAATTAAGACAGGGAGTCAAAGCAACAGTACCTAAAATATAGAAACAAATGCACAGAGGCTACCAAAATGAAGAGACAAAGAAGTGTGGCCCAAATGAAAGATCAGAACAAAACACTAGGAAAAGAACTAAACGTAATGGAGATAAGCAATCTATCAGATGCATAATTAAAAAGCACTAGTTATTAGGGTGCTCAAGGAACTCACTGGGTCCTACAACAGCATAAAAAAGGACCCAGACAGAAATGAAGGTTACAGTGGAACCAACAGTGGAGTGGATGAAGGGAACCAACAGTGGAGTGGATGAAGCCAAGAATCAAATCAATAATTTGGAACATAAGGAAGAAAAAAACATTTAATCATAACAGCAAGAAAAAAAAAAAAGATAATCTAAAAAAAGAGAAAAGGATAGGCTAAGGAGCCTCTGGGAACATTTCAAGCATTCCAAAATTTAAATCATAGGGGTGCCAGAAGGAGAAGACAAAGAGCAAGAAATTGAAAACTTATTTGAAAAAATAATGAAAGAAAACTTTCTTAACTTGGTGAAGGAAATCGGCATACAAGTCCAGGAAGCACAGAGAGCCCCAAACAATGTGGATCCAAGAGGATCAAACCAAGATACATCATAATTAAAATGCAAAAGGTTAAAGATAAAGAGAGAATCTTAAAAGTAGCAGCAGAAAAGCAGAGAATAACCTACAAAGGAGTTCCCATAAGACTGTCTTCTGATTTCTCAAAAGAAACTTTGCAAGCTAGAAGAGACTGGCAAGACGTATTCAAAGTGATGAAAAGGAAGTATCTACAACCTAGATTACTCTATCCAGCAAAGCTATCATTTAGGACTGAAGGGCAGATAAAGTGCTTCCCAGACAAGGTAAAACTAAAGGAGTTCATCATCACCAAGCCATTATTACATGAAATGTTAAAGGGATTTAATTAAGAAAAAGTGGAAGATCAAAACTATGAACATTAAAATGGCAATAAATTCACAACTATCAACAACTGAATTAAAAAAATAAAACTAAGCAAACAAACTGAACAGAAACAATATCATAGATAAGGAGGTCATTTGGAGGGTTATCAGTTGATTGGGGAAGAGACAAAATGGGAGAACAGTTGAAGGGCTTAAGAAGTACAAATTGGCAATTAAGGAATATGCAAGGGGATGTTAAGGGCAAGTACAGGAAATGGAGTAGCAGAAGAACTTATATGCATGATCCATGGACATGAACTAAGGGGAGACAGCCAGAGGGAATGGGGGATACTGGGTAGAGATGGACAAAGGGGGAAAATTTGGGACAACTGTAACAGCATAATCAATAAAAAGTATTTTAAAAGACTAAGAAAACAACCTCTCATATTCACTATTCTGTAATACAAATTACTCAACATATCTAGTAAACACGATGAGTGAATAAATAGTGAATGAATTAAAAAATGAGTATTTATATATTAAATAGTATTCAGAATTATGATTATAATTTATTCATTTATAGCATAGACCATTTATATGGCAATCACTGTGATTTGGTTAACTTATACAAATTTATCCCTAGTAAGATCTATTTGAATACAAATACCTATAACTTCCTTCTCTTCCAGAAATCTTGAAGTTTTGTTTTAAAGAATATAGTTTTCAAGAGATGCTTTATTGAAAGAGGTGAATTTTACTTTAACTAACTTTGAACTTTTACTTAATGTAATTCCAGAGTAGTGATTTACATTTGATATTGAAAAAGTAAAATCTAAAACTTTATTAAGTAAACTTCTTTTATTTTGTGTATTTTAGCATTTTTCAAATGAATTCAATCACGATTTTTTTCTTTGTAAAATTTGTTGTCATTTTATTTAAAATAGTGTACCCAGAATCTAAAGTAATGACTATGCTTAAAATGAAGATTGTATTTTTATACCATTATTTCTTTCTCATAATTTTTATGTCTATTTCTTTTAAAATTTACTTAATGACTTTCGAAGAGCCCTTCTCTTTGATAACATCTCTTCATTTTGTAATCCATTGAACAAGTTTATCTTTCTTAAATATATATATCCAGCAAAATTCACAAGTCCTAATGATAAACTTATTGAAAAAGAAACAAAGAGCAGTTCAAATGGTTCACGTTGATTCATTAATCATGGAAAAACTATTTTCACAAGTCAAGAAAGTTCTTTCTTTAATTGGCTCTTGGTCTTCAGTCTATTGACCCTGACACAAAAAGGAAATAAACCTTTTAAAATTTTCTTGATAGGTTCCTCATGAGTTATAGTAATTTTTAATCCTAGAGATATTTTCTCTTCCTAAATACCCATTCACCATATTTAAAAAAAAAAATACATTCATGATTTTTTATTCACTAATATTAAAGGTAAGACTTAAACCATATCTATACTCAGTGCAATATTAAGTATTACACTTAATTTTCTTAAATGCTGTGTAATATGACTGTTGCCTAAATATTAATTATCATTCAAGTTTAAGTATTAGTATTACCTCCTTGCAGAAGATTTCTCAACATTATCTCAATTAGTAAACACTACCCTCTACCAAACTGTATCTATGCTTAGCCTCATCTGTAATAATAATACTATACTTGAATCATTTTTACATGTTTTCTCTTCATTTAATTGTAAATTATAAATAGTATTTGTAGGCCAAGTCTGGAAAGATTATTTTTTTATGAAAATTAATTTTATTTCAGTTATTTTACTCAATGTTTATTTGGTTTACATTATTTCACGATGGTGATAAACAAAATTTTATCTCCATACAGATGAGGTGCAGGATTGTTATGAAACCGGAAAAGCTGGCGTTCGTGCTGCCTGTCACCTACCAGACCCAATAAGCACAGACAGGGATTTAATCTTTATGGTTGGTAATCTGAGAAGACAGCAGGTTTGCACCCTAACAGAACATCTTAAATTCCATTTTAAACTGACACTTTTATAAGGAGAATAAAAGTTTTGGTAAGGTGTTTGGAATTCAGGGAAAAAGTTAATTAGATAAAAAATTGTAGTATTTTTTCAACTGTGCCCTGGGTGGTGGGTGTCTGGCTAGGGAGTACAATGCTCAGATACCCTCTTGAATCGCTTGCAGTTCCCCGAGGCACAAAGGTGAAACTGCTTATTGTCTCCTGGTGTCAAGGTAGTTCATACCTTCCGTTCCTGCAACAATATCTTTTCACATACATTGATTGCTCAGCTTATTAGCTATTACCTGAAGCTAAAATGTTTCCAACATTTGAAACCCTCATCATTTAAAATAATTAATTTGTTCAAGGCTAACCAGTTAGTGATTTGGCACTTTTATTTGACTACACAGCATCTGATTCCAGACTGTACACTCTTCATTATCAGTTGTGTTTTTGGTATGTAAAGCAAAAAGTTACATAGGAAATTAGAAGAGAAATAAAGTTATTGAATAAAGTGATGACAAGCTAAGAATGGATAAATTCTCCTTTTGTCTGATGATGACCTCTGAATCACTTACATAGTCATTCTTTCCTTGTCGTGTCTTACAGTAAAGCATTTGCAACCATATAGCTCTATGCTGTCTTGTAAAATCCAAAAGCCCCATAGTTTTCCTTTGTTCCTTCCCCTCTCCTTTCTTTTCAGTTCGAACTGACAATTTTCCTGATGGCATCACCCATACTAACTCCTCATAGAAGTATCGCTAGGCTACACACCTTCCCCCCTTTTTCACAGTACAAAGAGCTAAGAATTTTCTAAATCTCTGTTATGCTTCCTTTTGCTTAACAGTTTTGTATTTACATTATTTCTCTCTACTCTCATTTTACTTATAAACATAGGAGGAACCAAGCAATATTTTCAACAGTATGATTAAATATCTGTTCAGCTAAACATCCAATTTTATCATTAGGTTATTCTGCCATCTACAAAGCACTAGAACATGACACAGTTTTGCCAAGTCCTTTGCCAGCTTTATATACCAAGGATCACTCTCCCTCCTGTTTCTAATAACATGTTCCTCATTTCCACCTGATACATCATCAGAATGGCCTTTGCCTTAAGTATTTCTTTTTTTTTTTCTCTTTCTCCCTCCCTCCCTCCCCTTCCCCTCCCCCCTTCTCTTTCTTCCTTTCTCTTTCTCTCCATTTTTTTCTTTTACTTTCTCTTTTCTTTTTCCTTCCTTCCTCCATACCCCCCCTCCCTTCCTTTCTTTCCTTTTTATTTTTTTATTAGTACAGAAAATTCCACCCAGCAGGAGGGCTGCTGGTGGCTGGAAAGTGTTTTTTATCAGCTACTCTTTATCAGCTGCATCTTGGCGCTGTCGCCCCGACCCCACACTCTACTTGGGCTGGTCTCTGAGCCCTCAGTATTCCCATCCCTTTTCTGCCTGTACCACCAGCTCTCTGCAAACATACTGTCTGCTGCAAAGCCATAGACATGGCCTGCATTAATGTCAAGTGCAAAGCCTAGCTTTCCAGATGCATCTGCCTGAGATTTCATTTGCATGTAAATATTCCTACCAAAATTCTGATCATGATTACAGTAGTCCCCCTTATGTACAGCTTTACCTTCCATAGTTTCATTTATCCTCAGTCAACTTCAGTCTGAAAATATTAAATGGGAAATTCTAGAAATAAATAATTCATGTGATTTAAAATACGTGCTGTTCTGAGTAGCATGATGAAATCTCATGCCATCCCACACTGTCCGTCCTGCCTGTGATCTAACTCATTCTTTGTCCAGTGCCTCTTTGCTGCGACGCTTCCTCTGACAGTATTTCAGTGCTTGTATTCAAGTAACCTTCATTTTACTTCATAATGATCCCAAGGTGCAAGAGTAGTAGAGCTGACGATTTGGATATGCCGCAGAGAAAAGCTGTAAAGTTCTTTTAAGTGAATATGTGAATTTTCTTGACCTAATAAGGGCAGAATAAAACCATATGCTGAGGTAGCTAGGATCTACGGTAAGAACAAATCTTCCACCTGTGAAATTATGAAAAAGGGAGAAGAAATGTGTGCTACTTTACGTCACAACTCAGACTGCATAAATTATGGCACAGTGTGTGGTAATTGCTTAGTTAAGATGGAAAACATTAAATTTGTGGATGGAAGACATGGCACTGTCATGACCCCTTGATCCCCCTTCTGACGCGTCATCAGAAAGTCAACAGCAGACTAACGCTATAGCACACAATGCATATGCCATCCACCTCGCTTGATCTTGTTGCATAGGCATTGCATCATCTTTGAAAAGGGTGAGTACAGTACAATAAAATATTTTGAAAGAAAGACAGAGACCGCATTCATATAGCTTTCATTATAGTTCATTGTTATAATTGCTCTATTTTATGATGTTATTGTTGTTAACCTCTTACTGTGCCCAATTTATAAATTAAACTATATAATAGGTATGTATGTATAGGAAAAAACATAGTATATATAGGGTTTGGTACTATCCACAGTTTCAGGACCCAAGGGACACCCACTTTACTGTCATGTGTGTCTAGGCAGCATACACTCATCCGTTCCTTCTCCTATACCCCTTAACACAATGTTTTTTTCTATTCACTGCTTCTGTACACACAGAGCTGAAGCATTCTAGGTGCCTCAGTCATCAATTATAGGGAATATTTTATTATCAGAGCAGGTAGACATAGCTTTGGAAGACTTTCAATATTTATTTTCTACCCATCACATAGGTAAAATTAAAATTGTTTATTAAATACTCATAGTGTTTTCAAGAGCCCACATTGCTATATTTATTCAGAGTTATTTCCTGAAATTCCCTCACTTGAGTGTCATTTTATCATAATATCAAACTGTTTGTAATCTCCTTTTCCATATGCCTCTGTTCAAGTTATCATCACTTGTTCTATAATTCTTCTTAGCATTTTATCATCTTAACTTTCTAATCTTATCTTCATGTATCTTCCCTGTTCAAGTTTTGCTTAAAAGCTTTCCTTTAGAAAAAGCATTTTTAAAATTATCTTCATGAATTCAATAATAAGAAAAATGCCTAGATATAACTGTCAGTCAATAAACATTTGTTTAGTCATCAGTTGATAAAAGCCCTTGTTTTTTTAAAGGTAAACTATCATCTTGGTGCAATAAAGCCTGAAGCTGCAATTAGTCATTCATATATAGAAACTATAACATAAGCAAAACATACTTTTACCAAGTTCTGTTATATTTTGCAAGAGTCATAACTGGGTGTGTAGATTAACACATATGGCAAAAATAAGATCTGGAATTTATATCCTACCTCAGATCTTTGAGAAAATAATTTTCCCTCAATTTTGCATCCTGTCTAATTGAAATAATGATAGTAGTGTCTAACTTGTATATAAGAGTAGCTAATTAGAGGTGAAAATATATGTGCATCTTAACATATGAAACAATGCTTACATATATGAGCATACTTAAAATTTAGAGTGTATATTTATGAAAAATATTTTAAAAGTATTATATATATTTGGTGTTATAATCAATCACATCATTCCTAATTTTTATACATTTATTACTACTAAAAATGTTTCTTATAATACTTCTATCAGTCTGAAGAGTGTTGCATATATACCCATGACAAATATTTCAATGCTTTCCCATCAAGTTCTCACAATAAATAACTTTTAGATATCCATTAACAATATTTTTACTTACAAAATAAAATTACCTTTTCTAAGGATAAAAGTTTCATATGAACATTAATTATAATGTTTAACTAGAATATCTCTTTGATCCCATTTGTGTGAGTTTTTGAGAAAAATCTTGAGCAATTTGTATACACATCAATTGAATTGATATCCCTCATGTGACAAATTAGCTGGGACATAGCTTATCCATATTTTTCTGTGAAGTTTTCAAATAAGAGAAGTTGTGCCATTTGACATTTGATTCGAACTATTCTCTGACTTTATAAACCCACTATTCCTAAGTTGATTCAAACTTTCCTTGTCAGATATTTCTGATGTCTTTAAAGAGTTTATTAAAATCCACTTCTTAGCCTCCTTTGACCCTAGAGAAACTCTTTCATTTATTTAACTAATTCATTCCTCTATTCAATAAATAATTATAGAATGTTTACTCTATGTCTGGTTCTTGTTGAGGCATTTAAGAGAGATTTGTAAATTAAACAGGCAGATCTCTGGTTTGTGCAACATGCATTCTGGGACATCTCTATTTAATGGCACATTTGATAGTTTCTGGCTTTCTGATTCTGAACAAGGTTGACTTTTTGTCACCAACCAGTTAGATATTTCCTATTTGTCTTTTTCTTGTCCTTTATTCTTTTACTATAAAAAGCTTCCTGCCTTCTGTGCCAGTGAGAAGAGGTCATCAAGACCTAGTTGGCCTTAATAGCTGGACTTGGCAATCAGAAGTTCCTTACTCCCTTTCCTACCTTGGAATATATATTTCCACTCCATGCCCACAGTAGGACTATTTCGAATACATAAATTCAAGAGAAAAATGTGTTGTTAAGACCATCTGGACTGAATATGTAACTGAACACAGTTAAGACCCCTATATAATTTTTTAAAACTCTGGTAGGTAAATGTGGATATTTACTCATTTTGCAGCCATTCGAGAAAACCTCATATGTAAATTTCCTTGTTTATTAAACTTGCCAGAGTTTATTATCCAGAGTGGCTCCTCTTCCTTGGGTCTCTTCTTGCCCTTTGAGTACGGGTCCAGTTTGAAAACCAACAGCCCCATTTTCCAGTTCTCTGAGAGGACACTACCATTTCATGAAGTGTTAAATAAAATTTGTTTGCATTACATAAGTTGTTTTTAAATGATTTTTTACAGCTTTGGCAAAGAGGAATGGGACTTGAAGCTTACTGCTGATAACCTATGGGCAATAGTGAGGCACCTGTTGAAGTATTTGCGTGCATTGTTCCTGTCATCATCACTGAGGTAGGTAAGTCAGTTGAATTTGAGCTCTGCTACCTTACAAACAACTCTCTGATCCAAACAAACTTTATTTTTAAACATATAGTTTCCAGAAAGGTTTTGGGACCTGGAAAAGTTCTGGGTTTTATTAAAGTTCCCAGAAAGACTCTGGGCTCCTGGAGAGGCATTGGGGTAGTTATATTAGTAGTCTTCAGTAGGGGGCAGCCGTTAGGGGACTCACAGAGTTTCAGGATCACTCCATGGCATAAACCACTGGAGGACTTGGGAAAATAAATTAAGACAAGAAATTCAAACTATTTAGACCATTAAAAACAAAATCTAAGTAGGTACAATTTGGATTATTAAAAGTCATCAGGGCATTTGCTACTAAAAAAAGTTTTGTTTGTTTGTGAAAAGAATGATACTCTTGCTAATAAGAGTCTCAAAAGCCAAAACAGCAAAAATGGTGAACATGGGTCAAGCACATAAAAGGTATCAGAGCACTTATTATCTAACTCTAAGACTCCCATACTATCATAAATTGGTAATGTAATAGGTTAGATTTATACTAGGACACCTACCAACCTAAGGGAAATAATATGTGCAACAAGGTACACTGTAACACAACAGAAAAATCCCCAATTCAGTGGCATATCCCTCTTTGGTATAAATTTAGCTCCATAAGACCCATGGCTTAGTTATGAAATGGGACCCTTACACTTCGAAGATTTGAGAGTGCCCCTTTCCAGCACACCTACTTATTATGTGTAATAACTGTGGTCCAAGAAGCTGCAACTATCTAGAAATGGCAAAATCTTACTAAGACAACAATAATTGCAATGGCCACAGTGAGGAATGTTCTAATAGACAAAATCATTCATTTAAGAAGGGCAGTTGAAAGCAAGGGTTCCCAAATCAGAGTAAGATACCTATCTTAATTGATATGCAGACACCTCCCAAAGGTTTCAAGAAACCAAAACAGCTTCACTGAAAGATTCATTTAAAAAACCTAATGAAAAGTTAAAGACACAAGAGGAACCTAAAACAAAAGGCTATAAGACTGACACAGCTTGTACAATCCCTCCTATCTTCCTTTACTTGAGTACCTACCAATCCTCTATCTGAACCGCCATTCAACCTGGAAGAGATCACAAGACAATAAGCAAAACCCATGAAGTTAGTGGCATTACCACTGCAACACTTCAAGTCTGGAAACCTAAAACACCTGGACCTCACTTGTTATACCCTCCTAGGATCCATCATCAAAATGCTGGCAGGGAAATCAGGGTATCATTTGCAATTTTAAAAAATTGTCATTGAAGGTTTTGCCATGTCCTTCCATACCAGCTTGAATGCTCCCATATTTACCTTCAAAGGAGAACCACCACCATATGGGCCCCTCTCAGGGTTGACAGGACCCTGGAGGATTCTCTGGTAAACCAGTTATTCCAAGAGAAAACTAGAATTAAAATTGTGAAAAGATTTGTCAAATTCTGGTAAATACCATGGCTACACTTTCTTCTTTAAACCCCCCTTGCTCTGGAGACTGCAGTTAGGTTCCTAGGAAAACTGGCAGAAGCCAGAGAACAGTGATAATTCCCAAAAGAGTCAGTTCTCCCAGATCTGTGTGTCAGGTGGAGAGGAAGGAACAATTTTACTTTGTCTCTTCCTTTCCAAATCCAGACCCATTGGTTACTGATGATAGCTATCATCTTCTTGCTTGTCTCATTTTATGTACTGAGAACTTGGCTTGGTTTTCTGCCTGCATACATAGTCATCAGCTTAACTGATTCTTATTTGAATTATGCAGTGGGATATATTAATCCTGAGACACAGGTCTACACACACATATATGTGTGCATGTATACACATACACACATGTAACCAACACAGAATTTAAAATTTTGTGTTAAATATAATTGATATATTAATAGTGTTATATATACATTTGCAATATAATTTATTGTCTAATCTGGGATAACTTTGAGAAGAATAGAACACACTATTAGCAATAATTCCAAAATCATAGGCATAAACCTGGATTAACTCTAAGGAAAGAATGAACAATATAATAAATTACTTTGATATAGGCTTATTTTTGCTGCTGTTTCAAATTTAGATTACTAATCCTTTTAGGTTTAGTACTGTTTCAATATAAGACATAGTTGTCAGTTAAAATATAGTATCCATTACTCATACAGGTTCTCTCTTTCTCTTTTATTTATACACATTAAAAAACAACAAATCAATATTCTTTATCATTTAAACATTCAATTAAAATGTAATGAAAATATAAAGTGATTTTTACTACGTAATTAAAATGTTTTTAAATCTTCATTTTTTAATTAAATTTCCATTTTTCTATTCATATGTACTCTATATTTTTCCTCATCATGGGGTATTTGATTAACTTTACATAATTTTTATCCCATGTCTTCTACTCCTTAGGGTATACTTTTTTCAATTATTCTGTTGTATTTCCTCAAGCTATTTAAAAAATATTTTATTTATTTTATTTGTAGGCAGAAGAGAAGGGAGGGAGAAACAGAGGGAGAGAAACATCAATGTGTGGTTGCCTCTCACAAGCCCCCTGCGGGGGACCTGGCCCCCAACCCAGGCATGTGCCCTGACTGCGGAATGGAACTGGCCACCCTTTGGTTTATGGGCCGATGCTCAATCCACTGAGTTACTCCAGGCAGGGTTCCTCAGGATATTTCTTTATGGCTTTATTCTATCAGTAATATTTATGCCACTTTCCAAACTAGTGTCACCTCCAAGGTCAATGAAATTACTGTTCATAAGTCTTATGGGAAACACAATTGTCTGTTGACATTAGTTATAATACCAAAAATTATAAGAATGATTTTTCAACTAAACATACTTTCTGTCTAAATAATTTAACCTTAAACTAATAATTTAATAGTTTTTTAACCTTAATAATTTAACCTTTAATAATTTAACCTTAAACTAATAATTTAATAGTTTTTTTTAGAATATTTAGAGTTATTTTTAGTACACTCTTAAGTGAATTTATTGTATTTTATGTTTAATGAAAATTGATAGGCTATAATAGATAATACATACAATGACATGCCTTCTATAATTCATAAACAAAACTCACATTTTATACTATTAAATAACATTTACAATCAGTGTCTATATAATCAGGGTACAACCAGGAGTAAAATTTACTATGGTTTTATATTACTACAATACATGGAATGGCAAGAATTCATATTTCCATGCTTTATACAATCAAAAACAGGACTATTCCTGCTGTTGCAATAGGGGAAATCAGTAAAATTAAAAACATATCATACTTATCACATGAGGGAAAAACATGACTATATTTATTTTTTCTCATTAATTTTTCACTGCTGTATTTAATGTATTTTTGTTCATCTCTTTTGTTCCCACCTCTTACCACTACATTTTCACCTTGATTTTCAAATTTTTAATATTCTTTTTGCAAAAAGTTGTATTTTTTTGCACTAAAAAAAATATTGTATCATTTCCATTACCCTTTAATCCCCTTATGCCCCACTGCAATTACCACACTGTTGTCCATGTCCATGAGTCCTGTATCCGTTTTATTTGATCGCTCCATCCCCTAACCTCCCCACCCCTAATAGCTGTCATCCTGCTCTCTATCTATGAGTCTGTCTCTATTTTGTTTGCTAGTTCAGTTTGTTCATTAGATTCCACATATAAGAGAAGTCATATGTTATTTATTTTTCTCTGACTGGTTTATTTCACTTAGCATAACATTCTCCAGGCCCATCCATGCTGTTGCAAAGAGTAAAAGTTTCTTCTCTTTTATGACTGAGTAGTATTCCATTGTGCATATGTGCCATAGTTGTTTTATCCACTCATCTACTGATGGACACTTAGGTTGCTTTCATATCTCGGCAATTGTAAATAATGCTGCAATGAATATAGGGGTACTTATGTTCTTTCAAATTAGGTTTTAATCCATGGATTTTGTTTACTGGGAGTTTTCTCTTTTTATTACTGCTTCAGTTTCACTAGTTGTAATCTGTCTATTCAGATTCTCCCATTTTTCCTGATATAGTTTTGAAAGTATGTATGTTGCTATAAATTTATGCATTTTTGTCCAAGTTGTCCAGTTTTTTGTTATATAATTGTTCATAATATTTTCTTGCAATCCTTTGTGTCTCTTCGGTGTCAGTTACTATTTCTTCTCTTTCATTTCTGATTTTATATATTTGATGAGTCTGGTTAAAGGTTTGTTAATCTTGTGTATCTTTTCAAAGAACCAGCTCTTGGACTCATTGATCTTTCATATTATTTTTTTAGACTCTTTTGTTTATTTCTAACTGTTCTTTATTATTTCCTTTCTTTAACTCACTTTAGGCTTTGTTTGTTATTATTTTTCATGTTCCTTTAAGTGTAAGTTAGATTGTTTATTAGACCTTTTTTCTTTTTTCTTTTTTTGAGAGAGTCCTGTAATGCTATTAATTCCCCTGTTAGGATTGCTTTCACTGTGTCCCACAGTTTTGGGACTGTTATGTTCTCATTTTTATTTGTTTCAAGTTATCCTTTGATTTCTTCCTTGATCTCCTTGTTGACACATTCATTGTTTATAAACATGTTATTTAGCTTCCATGTCTTTGTGTATTTTTCAGTGTTCTTGTGAGTGATTTTAGTTTCATAACATTGTGGTCAGAGAAGATGCTTGATATGATTTAAAACTTCATAAATTTATTGAGACTTGTTTTGAATCCTAACATATGGTCTATCCTTGAAAATGTTCCTTGTGTTTTTGAAAAGTATGTATATTCTGCTGTTTTGGGGTGAAATGCTCAAAAGGTACAATTAAATCAATTTTATCTAGTGTGTCATTTAGGGCCACTGACTTCTTGTTCATTTTCCCTGGAAGATCTATCCATTGAAGTCAATCAGTTGTTAAAATCCCTTGTTATGACTGTATTTCTGTTGCTCTCCTTTTATGTCTATCAAGATTTGCTTTACATATTTATGTGCTCCTGTGTTGGGAGTATAAATGTTTACTAGGGTTATATTCTCTTATTGAATTGTTCCCTTTATCATTATGTAGTATCCTACTCTATCTCTTACTCTAGCCTTGGTTTTAAAGTCTATTTTGTTGGATATAATTACTGCTACCTGAGCTTTTTTTTTTTCCCCCAATTTGCATAACATATCTTTTCCCTTCCCTTTACTTTTAGTCTCTGCGTATCTTTTTATTTGAAGGGGGTCTCTTGGAGACAGCTTATATGTGGGTTTTGTTTTTTATCCATTCAACTTCCCTATGTCTTTTGGTTATAGTATTTAAGGTATATACATTTAAGGTGATTATTGATGGATACATATTTATTGCCATTTTATTTTAAACTATTTTCTTTTCCCCTTCTTAAATCAAGCCTTTTAACATTTGTTGCAATATTTATTTAGTAGTAACAAACTCCTTTAGCTCTTTTTCTTGGGGAAACTCTTTATTTCTCCTTCAATTTTAAATGATAGCCTTGTTGGGTAAAGTAGACTTGTTTGAAAATCCTTACTTTTCATCACCTTGACTACTTCATGCAATTGTTTCTGGCCCAAAATGTTTCTGATGACAAATCAATAACAGTCTATTTGGAACTCCCTTGTAACTATCTTCTTCCTTCTTGTAGCTTCTCTCTTTTTCTTTAAGGTTTGCAATTTTAATTATGATGTGTCTTGCTGTAGGCCTCTTTGAGTCCACACTGTTTGGGACTCTCTGCACTTCCTGGACACGTGTATCTTTTTCCTTTTCCATATTAGCTAAGCTTTTGTTCATTATATCTTCAAATACACTTGCAAACACTTACTCTCTTCTCCTCCTGGTATTCTCAATATGCAGATGTTGTTATGCTTCATGTTGTCCCAAAGATTTCTTAACAACTCCTTATACTTTTTAATTCTTTTTTCTTTTTGCTGCTCTGCTTGGGTGTTTATTCCTACCTTTTCTTCCAAACTGCTGATTCAATCCTCCGTTTCTTCTAACCTACTGTTTATTCCTTCCAGTGTATTATTTATTTTAGCTATTGCATTTTTTAAATTTCTGACTGGTCTTTTCCTATGGTTTCTAAGTCTTTTTTTCCATGCTATTGAACATCCTTATAAACATTACTCTAAACTGTATTTGATAAATTGCTTGTCTCCCTTTCACTTAGTTCTTCTTCTGGAGATTTTGTTTGTTTTTATTTTTATTTGTGGCCATTGGTTTGTTGTTGTTGTTGTTGTTTTTGTTATTGTTTGTCTTCCCATTTTGGCTGCATCTTTGTGTTTCTTTCTGTGTATTAGGTAGATCTGCAAAGACTCTGGTTCAGGCCTATCTCAGATGCTGCCTGTGACTGGCTCTGGGAAACCTGTTTAGATTACCAGTAATCCATAGCTTATGGATCCCTCTGCTGTGATTGTTTGTGTGCAGAAAGAATCAGGCTGCACATGAAACTCTATTTTACCAGCACCAGGTCTGGGGGAGGGTCAGCTAATGTCTGGGTGCCCCCAGAGATTTGCCTTAGTTGTTAAACTTAATCACTGATAGCCTCAAGCTCCAGTCAGCATCCTGGCTTAAGCTCTATATGATGGGTCAGAGTAATTCCTGCAGGAGGGGCTATTGTTCCACTCAGGTTGATGTCACTTGGAGGGTAGTGCTCTGCATGAGAACAATGGCCCCTATAGTTTGGGAAATGATTCAGCACAGGAATCCTGGGGCTGTTTCTTTAGCCTTCTGGTCAAAGTCGCCAGCCCTAGACTCCCCTTATATGTTTCTACTCCATTTTACCCTTCCTCTGCTGGGGTCCAGGGTGAGTGGTTGCAAATAAAATTTTGTGTGTTGGCCTTTTAAGATGCTCTCTACGTCTCAAGCTGTTATTCCTTGAGGACAGAAATACTGCTGCTTTTCATAGCTGGCTATTATCTGGGTTCCTTCCCCAATTCTGGTGCTGTAGGCTGGGGAGTCCAGCTTGGAGTTTAGACCCCATACTTCTCAGGGGGACCCCCCAGTCACTGAAATATCCCTCTAGAATGTCAATTTCTGCTCATGGGAACCCAGTCTGCCCTCACACACCTCCTTGCTCTCCCTACCAGTCATGTTGTGGTAAAGTGGTTTCTCTGTCCTTTGCTATAAGGCTTCTCTCCAGCTAGTGCTCAGTTGGTTATTCAGAATGATTTCTCTAAAATTTAGTTGTAATTCCAGATTGGTCCTGGAAGGGGATTTGTGCAGCTTCCACTTACTCCTCTGCCATCTTGGATCTCCCACCAAAATTTTATATTTAAGCAAGTTTTTCCTTTCACAAAAGTACTCAACAAATTCAGTTCAACAAAATATTTACTTTGTTCCTATTTCATGCAGTATATTTTATGAGCTGATGTGTTTATAAAGTATATAAACTTGCTCTGTTTTGGAAGAGACAGATAGATCTTTAGGTAGTCATGTGTAAATGACTACCTAAAATGTGTAAAGTCATGATACTGTGGTAATTATAAGAAAGACTTATCAATGTAAATGGAATAAAAATTAGGAAACACTAATGCAGTTTGGAAATACAGATGAAAGTTTTATGAAAGGTTTTCCAGAGAAGATAACTGTAGCATACCTTGAGGTTAATAAGATGGAAGGAAGTGAAAATACAATGTTGAAAGAAAAGGAAAACTTTGTATTCTAAGGAGAAAAAACAACAGTACAAATTCAAGATGATCTAAGTGTTCCTAGTATTCTCTACAAATTGCAATTATTTTATTGTTGGTTAGATTTTAACACATGGAGGAAAATTTGAAAACAATTATTGAGGTTGAACTGAGGGGAACCCATAAATAGTACTAAATAAAACGCTGAGGATTGGAGTCAGTGGTATCAGTTAAACATTGTCATAATTCACAAAACCTTGGAATGAGCATGGAGTAAGACTGTAAAAGTAGCCATAGTTAAACAAAAAACAAAAAAAATGAATATATTTTTAAGGTCAATTAACAATATAATTGCTATTGACATAATGTAAAAGTTTTACAAAAGGAAGAAGTTCAATGAAACATTAGTTTCTTATTTGGATTATGGGAAGGATGATGGTAAAACCTTCAATCTATAAAGAGCTGTAATAATAACAATGTTGACATTAATATTAATAATAAGGATTCTGCAACAGTGTAATGGCTATATTATTATCTTTGCATGTGCCAGAATCAGTGCTATGGATGTTTTAATCATTTTCTCATTTAAAATCCATAAGAACTCCCACTTGATTATGGTGTATGATATTTTTAATATATTGCTGTATTCAGTTTGCTAATATTTGTTGAGAATTTTTTAATCAATGCTCATCAGGAATATTGGACTATAATTTTCTTTCTTTGTTGTGTTTTTATATGATTTTGGAATTAGGATAATGTTGGTGCCACATAATTAGCTTGGGAGTCTTTCTTCCTCTTGAGTTTTTTTAAATAGTTTGAGAAGGATATGTGTTAGTTCTTCTTTGAATGTTCAATAAAATTCACCTGTGAAGCCATCCAATCCAGGACTTTATTTACATGTTTTGACCACTGCGAATAATGTTGCAATGAACATAGGGGTATATATATCTTGATGAATAAATATTTTCAAATTGTTAGGGTAGGAAGAAACTTAGAAGAGGGATTGCTGTGCCATATGGCAACTCTATTTATTTTATTTTATTTTATTTTTGCAGAACCTCCATACTCTTTTCCATAGTAGCTGTACCAGTTTACATTCTCACCAGTATTAGGTGAGGGTTCATTTTTCTCCACAATCTTTCCAATATTTGTTATTACTTGTTGATAACAACTATTCTAACAGGTATGAAACGGTGCCTCATTGTAGTTTTGATTGCATTTCCTTAATAGTACAGTGAAGTTGAGCATCTTTTCACATATCTACTTGACATTTATATGCCTTTTTGGGAGAAGTGTCTGTTCAGATCCGCTGCCCATGTTTTAATTAATTTTCCATTTGTTTGGTGTTGAGTTGTATGAATTTTTTTATGTATTTTAGATATTAACCCATTTTTGGAGCTGTGTTATATAGCCTTGATGTGTTTGTGTGGTTTTCAGGGGTTTTGTCTGGTAATTAATTTCTAGTGTCATACCACTGTGGTCAGAAAATATTAAAAATGGAATTGTGATTATAAATATGAGTATTTATCTGAAGAAACCTAAACATTAATTTGAAAAAATATATACACTCCTACATTTATTACAGCATTATTTACAATAGCCAAGATATGGAAGCAACCCAAGTTCATATCAATAGACAAGTAAATAAAGAATATGTGATACATATACATAAAAATATTACTTGGCCATAAAAATAATGAAATCTTACCATTTGCAACAGCATGGATAGACCTGGAGGACATGATGCACAGTGAAATAAGTCACTGAGAGAAAGACCAATGCCACATGATTTCACTTAAATGTGGAATCTGAAAAACAAAATAAGTAAACAAACAAATTTACACAGAACCATAGACATAAGGGGTGGATAGGTTGTTGCTTGAATGGATGGTGTTGGGGGACTGGGTGGAAAAATTGAAAGAAATAAGGAGTCCTATTCCATGGTAACAAAATAATCATGAAGATGTAAAGTACAGCATAGAAAATATAGGCAATTATATTGAGATATCCATATATAGGACCAGGTGGTTACTGGAAATACCAGGATGGAACACTTTGTGAAATATATGGTTGTCTGAGGACTACGGTATACACCTAAAAAATACAAAGTGATGTTGAAAGTTAACTGAAATTAAATACAAATAAAGTTCATAAGAACTATATGAGGGAAATTCTGTGAATATTCTTTATTTACATCAAGGTTCAGAGATATTAAATTACTTTTCAAAGTTTACACAGTTTAGAAAATTAAAAATGAAAGTTTTAATTGCCTGGAATTCACACTCATAAACATATTTGACTATAACATTTATTAATATGTTTTTGCCTAAAAATGCTTAGCTGCATATTAAGTCATGTGTAGTTTCAGATGATTGTGGTTCATTTATGTAAAGAACACATTTTATTTTCATTTTAGAATTATAGCCAGGTAGATGAAACTACTTGAGATAAAAAATGGGAATCACCAACTTTAGAAAAATATTTCTTCTTATTTTTTGGTAACCTCCCTTACATACATCATTTTAGTTCTTGATTCGGAATTCTGATAACATAGATAATGAATCTCCTGGATTTGTTTTTATCACTGTCATTTTTCAATTATATATTTAACATAGTTAGCCTTTCTGTATTTTTTAGCTTTCTCTAGTTACCTTATAAATAACAAGTTTTATTTTAGTAAAAAAGTGTTTTGTTTTGTTTTGCTTTGCTTTTTTTAATTTCAACATAGCCAGTTTTTTTTTCTTTCTTTCTTTCAGAGTGCTTCATTTACTGATTTTTCTTTTTATAGAAAGATTTATTATATGTTGGATATAATATCCTCTCATACCTCTATGAATATACATAAGATACTTATATTTTCTAAGCCTTAAATGTTTCTGTATTCTCTCTAGAAAGGAGTACTGTCTTAAATTTTATGAAGTTTAGAAAAAACATGAATAATGACATATTATTTTGAATGTTAATGTATATTTTTATCATCAGCATCAATAATCAAACTGTGGAAAATGTTATTTAGACTCTCATTTACTTCTCTTTCCTAGATTTTTGTAACGCAAATCCCAGTTATGGAATATCAATAGAAACACCTTATTATACATGTTTAAAATGTGTAAAATCTTATGTTATCAAAATGCCATTATTATATGTAAAAAGTGATATTTCTTTAATATCATTAAATATTTAATCAGTGTTCAATTATTTCAGGTTCTTTATTTTCCAGTTTAGTATAAAAAATGTCTATATTTGTAGTGATTCATACATTGTCTCATATTAATAATCTTTTCCCTTCCCTTCCATTCCTCCTTTTTTCCTTTGCAATTCATCTGTTAAATAATATAGCGGTTTCTCTGTAGGCATTCCCACTTTTGGAATTTTATTTCATGGTTTTATTTATAATATTCCTCTGGCCTTTTGCTTTCTATTTACTGGCATTTAGATCTTGAGACAATATCAGATTCATGATTTATTTGTGCATTTTCAAGAGAAGTTATCAACTATCTAATTTTCTTTCTTTGTGTAATGATATAAATGGTTATTGTTTATCATTGCTAGTGAGGGGACCAGAGTTTGGCCACTTCAAAATATGCATTTTGGTATATTAATATTCTAAGCTGGGTATTTTTTTTAAGAAACAGAGACTCAGAAAAAAGCTTGATATCTGCATCCCCAATCTTACCACTTTACCTGCCTGAAATAATTCAGATAGAAAGACCTCCTTCAGGAAGAGAGCCTTAAGCATATGTACCTTAGCATATTTGAATTAAGTGTGCCACAGACAGAATATCCAAGCAAGCCTGTTTCTTTTTTTTTTTTTAAGTCCCCTCTGTGTCCCATTTTTGCGTGGTCCAGCAAGAAGTTGTCTATCAGCCTCTTGTGAATTGCCTATTTTTCCTTTGAAAACACAGACCACTTCCTCCCTCTCCTTTTTTATAGAATGGCATATAAGCCTCTACCTCACATTGTGTCCTCAAGCCTCATGTATCTATGGAACTCCCACATGTACATATACAATAAATTTAATCGTTTTCCTGTTAATCTGTCTGATGTTAACTTGATTATCAGCATAGACATAAAAACTTAGAAAGATGAGAAAAATTATTTTTTGCCCCCACACTTAGAAATAAAATTTTATTATGGATTGTATAGTGGATATATTCCAATACCATTCCCCTTTCACTTCTTGGTTAGATTATTTCAATAGGGAGGAAATTCATTTCATCAGCTTTCATGTTACCTTGAGGTAGAGTGCTTACAAAAATAAAAAAGATAAATACCTAATTCTCTACCACCCCCATCTTTATTTATTAGTATTCGATATTTAGTAATATTAGCATTGCCTAAAAGTGACCAAAGAGGTTTTATTTTGTTTATTTCTGAATCATTGTAAACATAAAATTTAAAAATGTAATATGGTCAATGCTTTTCATTTATTATTGTTATTAAAAATTATCCTAAATGGCCCTGTGAGTCTTTGCAAATTTGCTTGTATTTCTTTAAATATATTACAGTACTTTTTATGATCTTTTTTGTTTTATTGTACAATTGTACTCCAGGTACAGTATCTAAATAGTTTCTCTGAGCATGGATATCAGATATCTCTGGCTGAACTCCTGATTTCTTTTTAACAGAAAATTTTAATTGAGACACTAACTGAGACAGTGTCCATAACTGAGATACCAGTATCACTGCTACTGGGTTATTAAGCCTTTCCAGCAAAAAGTAAATATTTTTATTTAAGAAAAAACATATCATGAGTTCATTGTAATGTTTCTTTTTCAAATTTAGATTCATAGGAGTTTTATATAACATTTAAACTGACATTTTAATTTTAAAATAGAACACTGATAGAGAAAATCATACAAAATGATACATAGGTTAATGGGAAATACATCTTTATACATATAGACAGATGTCACCTTTTGCTGAAGTAGAAGAAAATACGGGGGAGAATTAAGTTTGAGGAGGAGTAGATAATAAGTTCAGATGAATTGGAGCTGCCATTGAGACTCATGCTGAAAACTCTCTTAGGCAAACTTACATAATTGTGGGGAAAAAATGTGTTTAGTAACATAGGCAGAAATAGGGTTCAAAATATCTTTTGAATTTGAAGAGTAAAGGGAAAAGTGTTAAGGGTGAGTTCCTGGGAATTTGGATTGTTTTAAGAGTCAATAAAGGAAGTAGAACCAACCATAAAGATTAAACCTGACCAACAGGGGGCCGTACATTAAAACTTGTAGTGTAGAGGAAATGGGAAGAACAAGGTTAAAACTTCTTAGATAAGAAATAGTTTCAGATGTCATACACATGACAAATGAAAAGAAGTAAAACAGCACCCAGGAAGTAGCCACTGGATCATCATTTGGACACTATTCAGAAGAGTTGCATTGGAAAGTGCAGGGTCAGAAATCACATTTCAGAGTGGGGAAATGAATGGGTATAAGACAAAAATATACATTGCAAATAACAAGCAAAATTTAAGTTGAGAAGCAAGTTTTAGCCACTTAATTCTTCCCATTTTCTAAATCATACTAATCTTTAAAATGTCCTTAGAGACTCTGACAGTTACAAAAGAGGCTAGCTAGGCTGATGAAGCTTTTATCAAATTTTATGTGCAACTAGTATTTGCAACTAAAAAAATGGATTTATGAAAGTAACCTCGTCACCATAAGACTAGAAAGAAGTGCAGAGGTCCAAGAGGGTTGGCTCACCTTCAGAGGTGGCAGCTGAATTTCTGGAGGGATATTTCAGTGGCTAGGGTGGTTCCCTGTGAGAAGTGTGGGATCTAAACCCCAAGCTGGGCTCCCAAGCCTACAGCACCTTGACTGAAAAAAGGAACACAAATAACATCTTGCTGTGCAAAGCAGAGGGGTTTCTGCCTGTCAGGGAGAGATGGCTAGAGATGCAAAGAGAATCTTAAAGGGCCAACACACAACAAAATTGTGTTTGCAGCCACTTACCCTGGGCTCCAGCAGAGGGAGAACAGAGAAGACTAGAGACACATGAGGAAACTTTGTGGTTGGTGGTTTTGGGTAAGTACTGGAGGCTCTGCTGCCAAGACCTCTATGCTCAGTGGTTCCCCATACTGCAGAAGCCATTTTTCTTGGGCACAAAACTCCACCTACCACACGGTATCACTCTGGGGAGAAACAATAGCCCCACCCACAGGTATACCCCTCACCCCACCTTGTGGAAGTTAAGCCCAGCTGTAGAGGAGTACAGCTGGAGACATTTTCACAATTAAGCCTAACAAAACCTTCAGACGAAGGAGGATACCTGGGAGCTTTGAGATTTTAGCTGATCCTCCCCTAGGTTTGGTGCTGGTAAAAGCCAAACTTGATGCATAGCCTGGTTCTTTGTGCACAAACCCAGGCAGCAAAGGGGAGAACCAAAAGCTGTGGATCACTGAAAGCTTCAAACAGATTGCCCAGGGCCAATAATAGGCAGTATATGACTTAGATCTTGGTCTTTATAGATCTAACTAATACACAGAAACAAACACAAAAGGGTTTCCAAAGTGGGAAGACAAAAAAACAAACCCCAAGTGAAAGAACAAGATAATTCTCCAGAAGAACTAAATTAAATGGAGACAAGCAATTTCTCAGATAGAAAGTTTAGAGTAATGCTATTAAGTATGCTCAGCAGCATGAGAAAAGACATAGAAACCATAAAAAAAGGATCTGTTAGAAATAAAGAATGCAATATCTAAAATAAATAATACACTGGAAGAAATAAACAGTAGGTAAGATGAAGCAGATCATATTAACAATTTGAAGGCAAGGTAGACAGAAACACCCAAGCAGAATAACAGAAAATAAAAAGGAATTCAAAAAGAAATGAGGACTTAAGGGGCATTTGAGATAACATGAAGTGTAAAAACATCCACTTCATAGGGGATCCAGAAAGAGAAGGGAGTGAGCAATGGATTGAGAAGCTATTTTAAGAAATAATGACTGAAACTTTTGTAACTTGGCAAATTAAATTGACACATATGATCAGGAATTGCAGAGAGTCTCAATTGAGATGAACCCAAAGAGGCCCCTCAGAAAACACATCAAAAGCTTAAAAACACATGACAAAGCTTAAAAACAAGGAGAAAAATCTTAAAAGCACAAGAGAAAAGCAGTTGGTTACCTACAAGGGAGCTCCCATTAAACTATCATTTGATTTCTCAACAAAAATGTTTCAGGCCAGGAAGGATTGACATGCAATATTCAAGGTGATGAAGAGCAAGGACCTGCAACGAAAGCTACTTTACCCAGAAAGGCTATCATTTAAAATATAAGGAGAAACAGCTTCCCCTACAAGAAAGAGCTAAAGGAGTTTGTTACAACCAAACACTATTACACAAATATTAAAGGGTTTGCTTTAAAAAGAAGAAACAGAAAAAAAAGTAAAACAGTTAAAAAATAAAATGGCAATAAATATATATCAGTAATCATTTTAAATATAAATGGCTGAAATGCTCCAATCAAAAGCCACAGGGTAGCTGAATGAATAAGAAAATAAGACATATATATATGCTGTCTCCAGGATATGCAAATCAGAGCAAAAGATGCACACAGACTAGAAGTAAAGGGATGAAAAAAAGAAATTTTGTACAAATGGAAAGGAAAAAAGCTAGGGTAGCAATATTTATTTCTGACAACATAGACTAAAAACAAGGCTGTAGTAAGAAACAAAGAAAGGCACTTCATAATGGTCAAGAGGATATATTCTTGGTAAACCAATAGGCACAGAACAGAGGAGAACCTCTACATGTAAACCAAATATGATGGACATAAAAGGAGTGATTGAAAGAAGTACTGTCACAGTAGGGGGTATTAACATGTCATTGTCTTCAATGGATAGATCTTTCAAACAGAAAATCAACAAGGAGGCGATGGCCTGAGATCACACAATAGATCAAACAGACTTAATTGATATCTTTAGCAAAAATAATGTTCTTTTCAAGTGTATAATTTTCAATTATAGATCACATTAGGACATAAAACAAGTCTCAATAAATTTAAGAAGATCAATAAAATCTTATCAAGAATCTTCTCTGATCATAACGCTTTGAAAGTAGAAATCAATCCCAAGAAGAACACTGATAAATACACAAAGACAGGCAGCTAAAGAACATGTTGTTAAAACCATGAATGGGTCAACAATGAGATCAAAGAAGAAATGGAAAGATAACTTAAACAAATAAAAATGAGAATATAACAACTCAAAATCTATGGGATACAGGAAAGCAATGCTAAGAGGGAAATTCATGGCATTACAGTCCTATCTCAAGAAACAAGAGAAAGCTCAAATATGTTTATAGCAGCGCTATTTACCATAGCCAAGATTGCAAACAGCCTAAGTGCCCATTGGTAGATGAGCGAGTAAAAAGTTGTGGTACATTTAAACAATGGAATATTATTCAGCAGTAAAAGGAAGAAACTCTTACATTTCCAACAGCATGGAGGGACATGGAGAAAATTACGGTAAGTGAATTAAGGCAGTCAATGAAAGTAAAATACCACATGATCTCATTTATATGTGGAATCTAATGAACACATTAAACTAAAAAAAAAAAAAAAGAATTAGTAACAGGCTTGGATACATAACCTTACCGACAGTTGCCGTAAAGGAGACAGGAGGGGGGAATGAAAGATGGTGAAGGGATTAACCAAAGGCCATTGAACTTTTATGCACAACCCACAGACTAGTACTACAATGTAAGGGTTGGCTTGGGGAGGGGAGTGGGTAGAGACAGGCAGAAGTGGACAAAGGGAGAAAAAGCAAGACCACTACAAGGACTACTAAGGACAACTGTAACAGCATAAACAATAAAAATAAAATTTAATAAAATATAAACATAAAGTATCCTAAAAACAAAAAATAACGAATAAATATGTTTCTCTTTTTGAAAGAAAAAATAAACAATCTAACTTTATAAGGAACTTAAAAAAGAATAACAAACTAAGCCCAAATTATACAGAACAAAATTAATAATAAAGACCAGAGCAGAAAAACACAAAATAGATCTAAAAAAATACAAAAAAGTAATGCATCTAAGAGCTGGTTCTTTGAGAAGATAAACAAGATTGACAAACCTTTCACCAGACTCATCAAGAAAAAAAGAAAAGGTACTCAAATAAAATTAAAAATGAAAGAGGGGAAATATTTGACACAAAAGAAATACAAAGGGTTATAAGAAAATATAATATTACAAACTATATGCCAATGAATTCGACAACCTAGATGAAATGGATACATTCCTAGAAACAAAAGTATTCCAAAACTAAATTAGGAAAAATCAGAGAATCTTAGAAGACAGATTATACCTAGTGAAATTGTAGCAGTAATAGAAAAAAAAAAAACAAACTCCCAACAAACAAAGACCTGGACTGGTAGGCTTTACAGGTCAATTTTACAAATACAGGAATTGACCTGTATTCCGAGAAGAAGTAACACCTCCCCTTCTCAAATTATTCCAAAAAATTTAAGTGGAAGGAAGATTCCCAAGCTCATTTTACAAGACCAGCATTATCTTAATTCCAAAAGCAAATAAAAACACTACGAAAAGATTATAGGCTCATATTCCTGATGAACATGGATGCTAATATCCTAAAAAAAAATTAGCAAACAAAATACAGCAATACATCAAAAAGATCATACATCATGCTCAAGTGGGATATCTTATGGGAATGTATGGTTGGTACAACATTCACAAATCAAAAAAAAAATTATACAACACAAAAACAAAATGAAGGATAAAAACCACATGATCATGTCATTAGATGCAGAGAAACCATTTGATTACATCCAGCATCCATTTATAATAAAAAAAAAAAACAAAAAAACCTCTCAGCAAAGTGGAAATAGAGGGAACATACATAAACATAATAAAGGCAATGTATGACAAAGCCATTGCTGACATCATACTCAACTGGCAAAAACTATGAGCATTCCCCTTATGATTGGGAACAAGACAGGAATGCCTGCTTTCATGCCTCTCATTCGACATAGGAGTGGAAGCCTTAGCCACAGCAATCAGACAAGAACAAGGAAGAAAAGGCAACCAAATTGGAAAGGAAGTAGTAAAACTGTCTTTGTCTGCAGATGACATGATACTGTAGATAAAGAACCCTAAAGATTCCTCCAACTATGAAAACTGATAAATTAATTCAGTAAATTATCAGGGTACAAAATTAGCATGCAGAAATTGGTTGCATATTTATGTGCCAATAATGAACTATTAGAAAGGCAAATTGTGAAATCAATCATATTCACAACTGCTTCAAAAGTAATAAAATATCTAGCAATAAGTCTAATCAAGGATGTAAGAGACCTGCACTTGGAACATTATAAGACACTGAAAAAAGAAATTGAAGAAGATACAAATAAATGGAAGAACATACTGTATTCATGGATGGGAAGAACTAACATCGCTAAAATGTCAATACTATCCAAAACAATCTATAGATTCAACAGAATTCCTATAAAAATACCAGTGATATATTTCACAGAACTGGAACAAGTATTTTAAAAAATTGTATGGAACCACAAAAGACACTGAATAGCAATAGTGATCTTGAGAGAGAAGAACAAAGTTTAAGGAATCACATTTATATCTCCTTAGGCAAGGGAAACAAAGGAAAAAAAATAAACAACAAGACTACAACTAATTAAATTTTTGTACAGCAAAGGAAACCATCAACGAAATAAAGGAACAACCCACTGAATGGGAACACATATTTGCCTATACATCTGATAAGGGATTAATATCCAAAATTTATAAAGAACATGTAAAACTCAACACCAAAAAAAATGGGCAAAGGACTTGAATAGACAGTCCTCCAAAGACGACATACAGGTGGCATATAGACATATAAAAAGATGCTCAACATCACTAATCATCAGAGAAATGCAAGATAAAACCACGATAGAATATCACCTCACATCAATCAGAATGAATATCATCAATAAATCAACAAACAACAAGTTCTGGAAAGGATATGGAGAAAAAGGTACCCTTTTGTACCGTTGATGGGGATGCAGAATGTTGCAACCACTGCGGAAAGCAGTATGGAGGTACCTCAAAAACTTAAAAATAGATCTGCCTCATGACCCAGTGTTTCCACTTCTGGGAATTAATTTGAAAAGTCCCAAAACACTAATTTGAAAGAATATAAGTACCCCTATGTTCACAGAAGCATTATTTACAATAGCCAAAATTTGGAAGTAACACAAGTGTCCATCAGTAGATGAGTGGATAAAACAACGATGGGACATTTACACAATGGAAGACTAGCCATAAAAGAGAAGAAAATTTTACCATTTGCATCCACATGGATGGACCTGGAGAACATTATGCTAAGTGAAACAAGCCAGTTGGAAAAATAAAAATACCCTATGATTTGACTTGTATGTGGAATCTAGTGAACGATATGAAGTAACAAGCAAAACAGAGACTCATAAATAGAGACCAGGCTGACATTTCTGGGGGTGGGGTTGTGGGGTGGAGGGCCGACTGATAAAGAAAAAGGACCCCTGGATACAGACAACAGTGTGGTGATTGCAGGGTAGGGGTGAAGTTAGAAGAGGGTATAATGGGGATAAATGGTAATATAAAAATTACAATAAAAATGGAATAAAATAAAGAAAAATATGTAGAAAATCATTACATATTTTAATAGATACTCAAATTTTAATATAAATTTATCTTAAAAACTAAAGCCATTTAACATTTCTCCTAATAAAGGAGACAATTTTCCTGCAGAATTTTTGGTACTAAAGTAGAATACAGTTTTCATGCTCTCATTTGTAGAAATTATAGTTTCTAAATTAACTTGTGTTTGAATCAGTGGAAATAGCTGGTAAAATTTTCTATCATCTACTATATTTCATATAGTTTTCTTTTAATTTAAAACAAAATCATATATAAATCTATTCTGAAAACAAAAGGAAGTAAAATGAATTTATAAAAATAAAAATTTTTGGTTTATATAATAAAATTAATTTTATACAATATTAATTTTTACAATAGTCTTTAGATAAGCATAATCGCAGTATAGCATCTATTAAATGTATGAGTTGTTTGAAAAATAAAACTTTCTGAATATCTTCATTGAGATATGGATTCAATTTTCTACCAATATAAAATTTATTTTCCAATTATTATTTAAAAAGTTAGGTCATATTGTTGCAGATTATTCTAACAAAAATTATTTTATTTTCTTTGTGCAAACAGTAGAAGTCCTCCAAACTATTCTCTACATGTGTTTGCTAGTTTCATAGTATTTTTAAAACAGTTAATTGCTAACCAAGTATAAAACCCACTCCCTTCCCTCAACAGATGGTTGACAACAGATAGTGTAAATGATTGTTTATATATTTCTTAGAACAGAATTAAGAAAACAAAAATCCAGGTGTGACCATTTGTTGGCACTATACCCAATTATAACCAATTAAGTATGTTAAAAAAGCCTCTTTGAATTTAACCCACTTCTATCACTCTTGATTGGTTTGGCCATTTCCTCCTACCCTTATTCTCAGCAATCCATGGCTTATTCTTGGTAACAGTAAGTATCAGCTCTAAAAATTAACTAATAATGCATGAACAAAACAAAATAGTACACTGGAGTTTACAAAGAAACTTCCATTTTCCTGCAAGTCTTCCTTGCATATGTCAAGAAAATTTGTGACTTTATATACCAATAAACACATTCATAAATATGCATATATACATACACACACACATAGTGTGTGTGTCATAACTAACTTTCATATCTTTGTACAGCTATGTAAAACACTTATCTCTTTGTTTTATTTCATTTTACAGATAATTTTAGTGCTTACTATGTTTTTTAATTGATGTTATTACTTGAGAATAGCATAGTTCTTTTGTATGCTATAATGGAGAATATAATAATATTGGAAGATTTCCTAATCCATTATACCCTTCAACATGTAAAACAATATTGACTGATATTCTTGAAATGTTGTTAGTAGTTACTTTTATGTAAGTGCCTATTTTGCCCCTCAGTTTTAACAATTTTAGCAGATATGTGTTTGTGTATATGTGTAGCATGTATTTTTCATGAAGAGACTGTACCTTATCCACTTTCTTGTCAAAGTTGGACAGTAGCCCTATTTAATTTATTTGGATTCTTTCAACTTTATTTTTTTAATTTTATGAGAAATAGTAATTTTATTTAACATATAAATCAAATCAAATAATATAATCAAGATGTGCATATAACACTAAAGCTGATGTTGAATTTTGACTTTTTAGTTTTTAAAAAAGCAAAATACTATATGTATCTTATACCTTAGTTCTTTTTCCCAAAATAAACAAAATAATGAACTTTGTGTTTTATAAATTATATTAATTTTTTAATTGCTATATTAAAAATCATACATATTGTCATATATGATCTAATTTTGTTATTTTAACTGTTGAATGAATTCATTTAATCTCATAGTTCCTGTGCAATGTTAAAAAATCCTTTATATTTTACTAATTTAGATTTCTAATTTCATCTTTGTTAGTTTAATTACTTCATTTTATTTTTATTAAAAAAATATTTTATCTATTTTATTTTTAGACAGAGGGGAAGAGAGGGAGAAAGAGGGAAACATCACAGTGTGGTTGCCTCTCACATGCCCCCTACTGGGCATCTGGTCTGCAACCCCGGCATGTACTCTGACTGGTGAATCAAACCAGTGGCCCTTTGGTTCACAGACCGTAATACCTTCATTTTAATCCACATTTTGTTACACTTTTACTAAACTGATATTTAAATCACTTTATATACTTATTTTTCATAGCATTATTTTGAAAAGTAATTCATTAAAATTTGGTTTTATTTCATATTCTGACACATGAGTATTTCTATCTTATTTGTTTTATAAACATTTTGTAATATTGCATTTTGTTTCAATTTTTTTCTGACATAATATCTTTAACATAGTAATTATTTTTTTTATTAAAATTTCCTGGACTTAGTTTTCTTTTTAATTTTATGATTAGTATCCATTTTATACATTGAAATTAAGAATAGATATTTACTCATTCTACTTTCTGTGGAAATAAACTGATCTTTACAGTATGGTCTAGTTTATGATCATTTTTAGTCAATAGTTATTTCAATTAATATAATCTGTTTTAAAAAGTGTTACATATTTTGTTTCCAGAAAAAATATTTGTCTGTTACATATATGGCAGTATATTGAGGGAGGTTAACTCGACAGGGTACAAATAGAAAACATTATTAGTTTCCCCATTGTTCATTTAACATCATTGTATGCATCTAGTTTTGATGGTTTCTTAGAAACTCAGATAGTTCCCATAACTTTTTAGTTTGAGCTATTAATCAGATAATATAATAATCTGTATGCTGCAAATATAATTTTCACTTCATTGTAATAATAAAGATTTCAATTTTCATGAATAAAAACAACTTACTCTCTCTGAACTTGGCAATGCTTCAAGCTACAGAGCTTTCAGTTGATGAAAAGGACATTTTTGGTGTGTTTTATTCCTTTCTTCATGTTTTTCCATCTACCCATCCCCCACCAGGATTACCTCTGGTTCCTGTGGGATCCAGCCAAGAGAAAGGGTAGTGCAGATCTGGAGATGATTACTTGATTAACATTATCTTTGCCTCTCATTGGTAGTTTAAGGGTATGAGGCAAGTTTTAATTAAGTCCCCTGGGATGATCTCCCATAATTTCCTCAGAGATTTCTTTCTGCAAACATCTGATTGAAGTAGCTTCTTTGATGAAGTCAAAGCTTTCCTTTTCTCATTGTTTATGCTGCCATGTCAGCTTTGGTACCTACCAGCATATCTCCAGTCTTTCCAGTTTGGCATCATTCCTGGCAAAAAACACTTTGGTTTGGGGTACTTATAAATATTTCTCAAGCCAGGGCATCCTGTGTAGTCTAAATCTGGCTGGGAAGGTATATTTACTTTTTGTATTGAGAGTGTAGAATTAACTAGGGTGTTAACCATAAAGCAAATATTTTCCCTCCCTTTCAATCAATACCTGTAAATCTTCACATTTTCTTCCCATGTTTCTGACTGAAAAAATGAGCTCTTAGAAGTTAGTGATTGGTCATATTTGGTCACAAATACAATCTCACTTTGATAATTAATAACTCCTAAAGGTACCAACACATGGTGATTTTACACCATGGATACTTTAGTTTGCTTAGGCTCAGATCCCAGTGTCAATGCTTAACGCTGTGACTCTGAGAAAATTCTTAACATGTCTATGCTTCAGTTTTCTCATCATAAAAATAAAGAATAATACAATAACAGCATGCAGTTTTGTTCAGGTATTTGTAGTTACTTTAGAACAGGGTCTGCATAGAACAAGGGCCACATAAATGACTGTACATAAACCTTGAAACACCTAAAACATCTCTTTTGTTTGAGCTTAGGCTAATTGAAGTTTGAACCTTTAAGTGGGAAGATATAGGGGTACCGTAAGAACTTCATTTCCATTTCCTTTCATTCCCTTTCTTCTTCCAGTTACTGTTTTGCCACCGCCTTGAATGGCACTGAAAGAGAAGCAAGGGAATAAAAGTATCCTACTTGCCTTGATTTAGCATTAATGGTTTCTGTGATTGGCATGTGTTTATTTTTCTCTCATTGTGACTGCATAACTATAACTCCTTTGATGTTTCTTCATTGACTGCTTAGGATAATGTCCTTAAAGTTTTGAAAATGAGATCATTGATGATTGAAGTGTAAATTATTTGGGAGGAAATTTAATTGTACTAGAGAGTTAAAATGCATGTGCTCTGTGACTTTTATATTTTATTTCTCAATGTCTATGCTAGAGAAACCCTCACAGATGTGTGCAAGAATATTATTTGAAGTACTGCCTGTAACAATGAAAAAAGAATAAAGTACCTAACCAGGCCTCAATTGATATTTACAATAGATTATTCACACATATTACTTGAACTCTCAGTAAAATCTTCTCTACTAATTTTAATACCCCTTCAGTCTATATTATTTTATTTGAAAGTATTAACTCTTCAAGTTTCAATGTCTTTCTCCCACATCTGCCTTATTTACCAAGCATACAAGGGTGGACCCCCAAAATACCAGAAATATCTTCTGGAGGGTGGTACCCTTGTAGTACAGGCTTTCCCCACTAGGTGAGTGTTCTAGAAACTCATCTGTATCAGGGTACCAGCTAGCACTGTTATGACAACCTGCGTTTGGCTTCAGTGAACTTTTTTGAAGATTCTTTTAACATGTTAGGTCATTTCATGGTGGGTGATTTACGAGCACACCTGCCCACACCACACTGAGTGTTTAGCAGTTTTTGACCCAAAACAACAGGACCCCAGTGACCCACCCTCACTATTCATCTGACCTTGCCCTGAGCAACTTTTTTTGTTTGTTTCCCAGGATGAAAAAAGCCCTCAAAGGGAAATGTTTTGTGGATATGGAAGAGGTAAAACAAAAAAATGTCAGAAGCACTAAAAGATGTCAAAATTGATGAGTTCAAAAACTGTTTTGAGCAGTGGAAAAAACATCTTAATAGATGTATTGCATCAAATGGAGAGCACTTTGAAGGTGACTGAAGTTTAAATATGTAAGAATATATACATAATTTTTTAATAAATAAAATCCAGTTTCTTGGGGACCCCCTTGTATGACTGCATTCGTAAGGATTCATAGAATTCCAAGGTTCCATGTTTCACAGCCACAATACTTGGTGCTTAATCTCATGTGAATATTATACAAAACATTATTGATTAGCATGGCCAACCAAAATTTAATTCATATTATTTTTACCTATACATTCACTGCAATAAAATCAATCAATATCTTTTTAATGCTTTTACCATGACCTACAAGTTCTGACATGGTTTGACTGCAGCCTGGATTCTTCATTTTTATATAACATTCTGTCCATATTATTCTTCTATGCCTTCCTGAACTCACCAGTGACTTTTCAAGTCATAGTCTAAAACTACTAGAGAATGCATGCCCTCATCCTCAGAACCTATCAATATGTTTTTATACTACATGGCTAAAATAAATTAGGTTTACAAATAAAACTAAAAATCATTTTTTATAGCAGAAATCAGTAACTAATACAGTTGCATTTTTGCCTTCACCTCCAAAGTGACACAATACAGCTTTGTCTAGATACTTGGTGGAGTACCTCAGTTACCTCACACACATTTGTGTGCAAGATCTTAAACACATCCAATTTCCTCCATGGGAAATAGGTATAATATCATACTGATGAGATTCTCCTCTGGAAAGAATTGTTTGAACGCTAATTCTGAATATACAGGTACTTCCAAAGGAACTCACTAGAAGAGGATGAGCAATTACCCCATACATGATACAAGGACTTATCATCTCAGTTAAATTTCTAAAAATTATTTGATAAAATCAGGACTGCTTCATTCCTGACACTGTCAGTTAACAATCACTGACCCTCTTAGTACCCACAATGTTAACACAAGCCAAATATATTTGAATTCTACTGCTCAAGAGGCAACAAATTCCTCAACAACAAATTTTAACTAAGACCATTTGTGGCTACTTGCATATAAACACAGCTTGCATGCCCCGCCCCACCTCCAACAAAAGGTTACAAAATACATCCAAATTGCAATACAGTAGATACTCCCAGACCAGTGGCTTCACCTTAGGGGCGTTAGCAACCACTTCTCAAGCCTGCTGAAGTATCAAGACTGCATATGATGTCCATAAATTGCCCGTGTGCTTGACAGAAGATACTGCCCTAATTAGGCCCACTTAATTTTAACTAGGAGGACAATTGCTGGCCACATATTGAGCTTTCCCAGAAGCAGAGTGTCAGATAGGCGCCTGAGCCCCTAACACTCTGAACCTAGCTGCCTGTTATGCTTTGAGTTAACAGAAGCAGGACCCTATGCATTAAGCACCAAAGCCTTTTATAGAGTGGAGCCAAACCTGGGCCTTTGGCATATCCCACATGCAGGAAGCATGTCTTCTGTGTCTTCTGATTTTTGTCAGTCCCAGTGTTGGGGGAGTTCACCCTTCTCCTAGATCCCTGGTGCTATGATCTGAATGTGTCATTGAAATTCTAATACCCAATATGAATGTTTAAGAAGGTGGGGTCTTTGGGGGGCACTTAAGTCATGAAAATGCAGCTCTCATGAATGGGATTAGTACCATTATAAAAAGGACGCTACAGATCTCCCTACCACCCTTTCCCATTCAAGAGCACAGGTAGAGGTCTACAGTTTATTATTAGGAAAGACTGTTCAACAGACCTGATCATGCTGGAATCCTGACTTGGACCTCCAGTCTCCAGCACTGTGGGAAATAAATAAATTTAGATTTATAAGCCACTCAACCTATGGATGAAAAATATAAATATAAAAAAAAGAAATTTTATCAATTTTAATTAGTGTTTGTTATAGAAACAATTATATATTTAACATTAAATTAATGTTATTAAGTGGAAACTTCACAGGAGTTTGTTATTTTACTTTATTATTACCTAAAATCCCATATCAATATCATGCTGGTTAATATCATCATCTATTTCATCAGTTTTACCTAAATGAATACAAACAAGGAACAGGTATAAAGGACCCATAGACAAAGACGATGGGGGAGAAGTTCGAATGTGGAAGGTGAGGGTGAGCAGCACAGGGGAGAGTAATGGGGGGAAAAATGGGAACAACTGTAATTGAACAACAATAAAAAAATAATAATACGAATGAGAATGCTTTGTTAGCGCATAAAATGGAATATTAATTAAATAATCATTTTGTTCAAATGATTTTAAATGTATCTGTTTTACTGTATAAAATTTATTTACAAAACTAAAAGCATACATTTTCTTTATGTGTTTGTAGGATTCTATGGTTCCCTATATTCAATATAAGTGATTCAAAACCACCAACATTGTACATTATACTCCCTTTAGTATACTTATTAATATGCTTATTACTTATTAATACAATATTATCAATATAATATACTTATTAAAGAATCTTACAGACATTGAGGTCTAAAATTTCACCCACTTTTCTATATCTTCTGTTCTAGGTATTAATTGGTTCTACTGGGGCCCTCTATTAAGTGATGTATTGTTTTTTTCTCACTGCTTTTAAGAATTTCTCTTTGTCTTTCAACATTTTGATTGTTACATGTTTCAGTTAAATATATTTTTTCTTGAAATTTATTAAGTTTTCTGGAGCTGTAGATTAATGTTTTTCTTCAAACTGTAAGACTTGTTAAGCCATTGACACTATTTTCTTGCATTTTTTGTCAGTTTCCCTCCCATCTCTCCCTATAATATTCCCATTATTAATATCTTGATGGAATTAATTGTGTTTCACATATTTCTGAGGCTCTGATCATTTTTCTTTTTCTGTTTTGCAGATTGTATAACCTTTGTTGTTATATCCTCAATGTCACTAATTCTTTCTTCTACCAGCCAAAAGATACTGTTGAGATACTGATAAAATTTTCAGTTTACTTATTGTACTTTTAACTATAAAATTCCCATTTGGTTCCTCTTTTTTAATAGACTATCTTTAATCATTTTCTCTGATGCAATATCATTTTATAGCTTCCTTTATATTTTTAAATGTTTCCTTTGGTTCTTTGAGCATACTTCAAATAGCTGGTTTGAAATTTTGTGTCCCAGTCCGCCCTTGGGCTAAGTCAAAGCCTGATTCTTATTGTCTGCACTTTGGTTCTTGTGTGTGTGTCATACTTCCATATGGTGTTTTGTTTTTGTTTTGATATCTCAATTTTGGTTTTAAAATGTGACTTTTTAATAATATAATATAGCAATTCTATATAATGCCCCTCAAAATCCCCCTACTCCCCAGACAGTTGTTATTGTCATTATTTGATTAGTTATTTTGTTTGTTTGTTTAAGTAACTTGGCTAAACTTATTCTGCAAAATATAATTCTCACGTGTGTTCAGCCTCTGGTGTACCCGGTTATAATTCTCTCTCTCTCTTCTTGTTTTTCACCTTATCTACCAACATGTCACCTCTGAGTTGTAATAAACCATTTACTAATCAAAGATTGTGTTTCAATCCCTTAGCTAGTTACTTTTTTAAATTTAGGTTTAGATATGTGCATTACTTTGGAATTGCTATCACAGTTTAGGAAGTTCAATTATTTGCCCCACATTCAGCCTGAGACTAGGAGTTTAAATGTTCCCTCACCCATTTTTCATGAGAAGGTGCAGCCATGCAGATGCATACAATCTTCCAGACTGACAGAGATTAGTATGATTTCATTTTTAAGTCTGGTTTCCTAGGAGTTGTGCAGTGCTGAGACATAGTAGCTCAATTTCAGTCAGAGTTTGGTCAGAGGTTCTATTTACGCCCCTCGTGCTGGTAAGACATCCCTCTGCCTTGTGTTGATTATTCTGGGTGCAGCTTGGGAATACTTTCCTGGCTGGCCTGCTTTGATTTGCTTCTGAGTGTGTGCAGCCGGAGACACATGCACAGGGCAATTCTTGGCTATCAGTTTCCCTGATTGTCTGTATTAAACTTTTGGCTGCTTATATCAGGAAGCTCCCAATTTCCTGTTAATTGGTTTCCCCAAATATTTCCAATTGCTTTAACAATGTCTTTAGTCACGGAGTTCTCTAAGCTTTCTTCCATGTAAAGTTAGTCACCTCAAAAAAGCTGCAAAGCTCTTTGCTTTATGGCTTGCTTTTCCTTTAGCACAACCCCTGTACCAGTGCCTAGGAGATAAGGACAGAGGTCTATTACCCATTCTGACAAAGCACTGAAGCGTGGGGAGGTCTGGTAACCCCTGGTCCTTCTGGCTTTATTGCCTTGTGTAAACATTTCTGTTCCGTAATTAGCTGGGAGGCATGGTGATTGGAGCCCCAGTAGTCTCAGTCGGCTCTGACTCCTGTGGCCGGTGTAGAACTCTGCCCTGCAAGTGAGGCTGAATGGGGCCTATGAGACTCCATCCTCACAACTGTGCCTCCCTGCAGTATCGCTTCTGCTTCGTGTTGCTGAAGAAGGGGGGTGGGGTGTGATAAGTTCAGAAACTCATCCTTCTCAGGTTAAAATAATAGTATTAGACTGAAAACTGAGAGGTAAGAGACCCCATATTCTTGACCACACTTACCCTACATGGAGCACCTGCGTAAACCTTCCATAACAAAGAGCTTAGATGGGAGTAAGGGACTGGGCCATGTCTCCATTTACGGTATTCACTTAGGATAATTTCCACAGGTTTTAATGATCTTATTTTTATAATTATTCACTAGCAAAATCGCATGTTTGATGAGAAGAGGGTTGGTTGAGTCTTTTTTTTCCTGCCAATACAAAGTCCTATATCAAAATACATTCTCTTAACCATCACAATGTAAAGAAATAAATATCATATAATACATACTTACTTGTTTCTATTATTCGTTTGATGATCTTAAATATCATGTTACCCCAGGAGATATCACCACAAATTCAAACTAAATTTGCCTAGTCACTTTCCTTAATAATACATCAGTTATTTCCTTTCATATCCCTGTTTTTCAATATCTTGGTAATTATTATAACAAATTATAATCTATGTTAATGTTAACCACTTTATTGTGCATTTTCTATCTCATGCAAGGGCTATATTCATTAATTTACCATGTATTCAGAATTTTCAATGTATGTGAATTTAGTATGCTTAAGTGAATGATTGAATAATTTAACATATAATTTTACTATAAAAATTTTGTCATATAAAGTCTATATGACAAAATTTAACAAATACATTTTTGCTTTATTTTGACTAATGTGGTATAATACTAACATGGTGTTACTATTTGTAAGAAAATTGTTGTTTCTGACAGATCTACCTTGAAGGAAATGATGAAGCTTAACCTCTAGGACCTCTCACTTGCAAGGAATCTTTTAATTTATATAGTCTGTGAGTGTATGTATAACATATGTGTATATACATGTGATTTTATATAAATAAAATCATGTGAATATATAAACTATACTATATATTATATAAGTAAATATAATTATGAGTGAATTTAAAACCTAATTTTTGCATCTAAATGCTATAAAGTCAGTTTTTTTTTCTTTTTTTTAACTGTTGTTCAAGTACAGATGTCTTCATTCCCTCCACCATGACACCCTGTCTCACCATCCCCACCTCCCTCCTTTCAACCTAAACCCTTTGGTTTTGTCCATGTGTACTTTATACATGTTGCTTGACTTAACCCTTGTCCTATTTTCCCCCATTATCCTTTTCCACCCTCCTCTCTGGTTACTGTCAGGTTTTTTGTTTTTTTTTCAGTGTCTCTGTTTACATTTTGCTTACTTATTTGTTTTACTGATAAGGTTCCTCTTATAGGTGAGATCATATGGTATCTGTCTTTCACTGCCTGGATTATTTCACTTAGCTTAATGCTCTCCAGTTCCATTCATGCTGTTTTGAAGGGTAGTAGCTCCTTCTTCCTTTCTGCTGCATAGTGCTCCATTGTGTAAATGCATCATAACTCTTTTACTGGTGGGCACATAGGCTGTTTCCAGCACTTGGCTATTGTAAATTCTGCTGCTATGAACACTGGGGTGAATAGGTTCTTTTGAATTAGTGTTTCAGGATCCTTAGGGTATAATCACAGCAGTAGAATTACCAGATCAAAAGACAGTTCTATTTTTAGTTTTCGGAGGAAATTCCGTACTGTTTTCCACAGTAGCTGTACCAGTCAGCATTCCCACTGACAGTGCACTAGGGTTCTCTTTCTCTCCACAACCTTGCCAGCACTTGTTGTTTGTTGATTTGTTTATGATGGTCATTCTGATTGGTGTGAAGCAGTATCTTATTGTGGTTTTCATTTGCATCTCTGATGGCCAGTGATGCTGAACATCCTTTCATATGTCTCTGGACCCTCTGTATGTCCTCCTTGGAGATGTGTGTGTTCAGGTCATTTGCCCATTTTTAAACTGAGTTGTTTGTCTTCCTGGAGTAGAGTCCTGTGAGTTCTTCACATATTTTGGAGATCAAACCCTTGTCCGAGGTATCACTGGCAATTATATTTTCCCATAAAGTTGGTTCCCTTTTCATTTTATTGATGTTTCCTTTACCATACAGAGCTTTTTCTTTTGATGAGGCCACATTTGTTTATTCTTTCCTTCATGTCCCTTGCTCTAGGTGACATATCAGTGAAAATATCGCTGTGTGGAATATCTGAGATTTTCTTGCCTATGTTCTCCTCTAGGGCTTTTATGGCATCATGACTTATATTTAAGTCTTTTATCCACCTTCAATTTATTTTTGTGTATGGCATAAGTTGGTCATAGAGTTTCTTTTTTTTTCCATGTAGTTGTCCAGATCTCCCAAAACCATTTGTTGAAGAGGCTATTTTTATCCCATTTTATGCTTCTGCCCCTCTTTGTCAAATATTAATTGATCATAGAGACATGGGTTTATTTCTGGGGTCTCTATTCTGTTCCATTGATTCATGTGTCTGTTCTTATGCCAGTAATAGACTCTTTTGATTACCATGGCCTTGTAATATAGCTCTATATCAGGTACTGTGACTCCTCCTACTTTGTTCTTCTTTCTCAAAATGGCTGTGGCCTTTCAAGATCATTTTTGTTTCTATATAAATTTTTGAAATGCTTGTTCTATATCTGTGAAATATGTTATTGGTATTTAATAGAGATTGTGTTGAATCTATAAATTGCTTTGGGAAGCATGGACATTTTGAAGATGTTTATTCTTCCAGTCCATGAACACGGTGCATGCTTCCATTTATGAGTGTCTTCCTTAATTTCTTTCTTCAGTGCTATGTAGTTTTCTGAATATAGGTCATTTACTGCCTTGGTTAGGTTTATTGTTAGGTACATTATTTTTCCTGTTGCTATAGTAAATGGGAATTTTTTCCTGATTTCTGATTCTGATATTTAATTGTTGGTGCCTTCAATTTCTGAATATTAACTTTGTATCCTGCTTTTTGCCAAATTCACTTATTAGGTTGAGTAGTTTTTTGGTGGAGTCTATAGGGTTTTCTATGTACACTATCATGTCACGTGCAAACAAGGACAGTTTTACTTGCTCCTTTCCAACTTGAATGCCTTTTTTTTTCTTGTCTCATTGCTGTGTCTAAGACTTCCAGTACTACATTGAATAGAAGTGCTGAAAGCAGACATTCTTGTCTTGTTCCCAATGTTGGTGGGAAAGCTTTAATTTTTCCATGTTAAGTATGATGGTGGCTGTAGCATCCTCATATATGACCTTTATTATGTTGCAGTATGCTCCCTCTACTCTCAATTTGCTGAGTTTTTATCATATATGGGAGCTGTACCTTATGAGATATTTTTCCACATTTATTGATATGATCATGTGATTTTTGTCTTTCCATTTGTTTATGTGATGTATCACCTTCATTGATTTGTGAATATCATGCCATTCTCACATGCCTGGAATGAAGTCCACTTAATCACCGTGGGTGATCTTTTTAATGTGTTGCTGGATGCATTTTGCCAATATTTGGTTGAGGATTTTAACGTCTATATTCATCAGCAATATTAGTCTGTAGTTTTCTTTCTTTGTTGTGTCTTTATATGAGTTTTGGGGTTAGGATGATGCTGGCCTCCTAAAAAGTTTGGGAGCCTTCCTTCTTCTTGGATATTTTTTTGAGTAGTCTGAGAAGGATAGGGGTTAAGGTATTCCTTAAATATTTTGTAAAATTCTCCTGTGAAACAGTCTGATATTACTGCTTTGATTTCACCAGCTGTTGTTGGCTGTTCTGGTTTTCAGCTTCTTCATTAAGTTTTGGAAGATTTTTTTTCTAGAAATCTGTCCATTTCACCCAGGTTTTCAAATTTCTTGACATAGAGTTGTTCGTAGTAATTTCTTTCTTTTTTAAAAGCGTATTTTATTGATTATGCTATTAGTTGTCCCATTTTTTTCTCCACTTTCTCCCCCTCCACCCTGTACCCCACCTCCCTTCAGCATCCCCCCCTCTTTGGTTCATGTACATGGGTTCTACATAAAAGTTCTTTGGTTTCTCCATTTCCTATACTATTCCTAATCTTCCCCTGTCTATTTTTTACCTACCAATTATGCTTCTTATTCCTTGTATCTTTTTCCCCATTCTTTCCCTCCTGCATCCCTACTCATAGACCTCCATGTGATCTCCATTTTGTGATTCCATTCTTGTTATAGTTTTTTTTTTGCTTAGTTTGCTTCTTTGTTTTGTTTTGTTTTGGGTTCAGTTGTTGATAGTTGTGGTCTGTTGTCATTTTACTGTCGTAAATAGTTTTGATCTTCTTCTTTTTCTTAGATAAGTCCCTTTAACATTTCATATAATAAGGGTTTGTTGATGATGCACTCCTATAACTTTACCTTATCTGGGAAGCACTTTTCCTTTCTATACAATAACTTTGCTGGACAGAGAAATCTTGAGTGTAGGTCCTTGCCTTCCATGACTTTGAGTACTTCTTTCCCACCCCTTCTTGACTGTAAGATTTCTTTTGAGAAATCAGTTGATAGTCTTATGCAAACTCCTTTGTAGGTAACTCTATCTTTTTCTCTTACTGCTTTTAAGATTCTCTCCTTAGCTTTAGTCTTGAGTAATGTAATTATGATGTGCTTTGGTGTATGTTTCCTTGGGTCCAACTTTGAGACTCTCTGAGCTTCCTGGACTTCCCAGAAGCCTTTTTCCTTTGCCAGATTGGGGAAGTTCTCCATTATTTTTTCAAATAAGTGTTCAACTTCTTGCTCTTCCTTTTCTCCTTCTGGCACTCCTATGATTTGGATGTTGGAACATTTAAAGTTGTCCCAGAGGCTCCTAAGCCTGTCCTCATTTTCCTGAATTCTTGTTTCTTCATTCTGTTCTGGTTGAATGTTAATATCTCCCATCTTCTCCAAGTCATTGATTTGAGTCTGGATCTCCTTCCTTTCACTATTGGTTCCCTATATATTTTTCTTTACTTCACTTTGCATAACTTTCACTTTTTCCTCTATTTTGTACCTGTGCTCAACCATTTCTGTGAGCCTCCTGATTAGCAGTGTTTTGAATTCTGTACCTGAGAGGTTGGCTATCTTCTCATCACTTAGTTCTAGTTTTGGAGTTTTGATGTGGTCTTTCATTGAGTCATATTTCTTTGTTTTGGTCACCTATTACATTGTAAGGGGTGGATCCTTAGGCATTTGCTAGGGTGGGACAACTCACACTGTGTTGTGGTGCAGTATGTGGGGGAGGGGTCAGGGAGGGAGTGATGCTGCTTGTTTGGCCCTAGGACCACTTTTGGTCACCTCCCCTGCTACCCACAAGCAAATTGGGCCCTTCTGGTGCTGATTCCTGGGTGGATGGGTTTGTGCACATTTTAGGACCCTGTGGATCTTTCCAACAGACTCTCCTGTGAAGCTGGGAGTTTCTCCTATCATTACAACCCCCACAAGTTTTTATAGCCAGAGGTTTTGAGGCTTTAGTTTCCCACCCTGGAACCCTGGGTTGCATGGTCTATAAGAATTGCTATGCTGGCTTTTTTTTCTTTCTTTCTGTTTGCTTGGAATATTTCTTTTTTCCAACCATGCACTTTCAGTCTGTGTATGTCTTTTGTTCTGAGGTGGGTTTCTTGTACACAGCATATGTGTGGGTCATGTTTTCTTGTCCATTCAGCCATCCTATGTCTTTTTATTGGAACATTTAGACCATTAACATTTAAGGTTATTATTCATAGGTACTTATTCATTTCCCCCCCATGGTACCTGTGTTCCTCTCTCTCTCATTCTTTTCTTCCTCTTACAGCAGCCCCTTTGGTATCTCTTGCAGTGGTGGTTTAGTGGAGGTGTATTCTTTCATCCTTCTTTTGTCTGGGAAACTCCTTATTTCACCTTCCATTTTAATTGAGGCCTTCCTTTGGTA
>PVJD01009815.1:0-59212 GCA_004026545.1 Mormoops blainvillei
GGTTCTCAAACAGGTTCAAAGAGCCTGGTCACCCTGACCTGACAGCGAGTGTCTAGATGCTGCTGCCCATTAGTGTGTGTCTGTGTCTCCCGAGCACGCTCAGTCACAGGGCCCAGGAAACAACGGGGCTGCCTGATGGGCCGCACTGGTAGGAGTGCTGGTGGTGGAGGGCCCCATTATACCTAATTTACACACAGAGAAACTGAGGCTTAGAGAAGCTAAGGGACATGCCCAAGGTTGCACAGCTCACTGGTGACAGTCTTGAGACAGGATGGCAAGAAGCTTGAAAATTCCTGGGCCAGTAGAATGGGGAAACAGGCAAGGTTAAACAAAGCCAAAAGGCTGAGTGCTAGAATTTATCGAAGAATGCATAACCTCCCTGGCCATTAACCTGGGGAGGAGAGGAAGGGGAATTCTGTGCAAAGGGAGAGTAACACCGGAACAAAGGAGGTAGCTCCTGAAGAAGCTGCGGACGTTCCTTTGGGCTCCCTCTCCCAGGAGACACAGGCCGTCTTTGCTCCCCTTGGAATTTCCCCCTCCCAAATTCCTACGGTTCCCCTTTATAGGCCTGCTTCTGTAGGTTCAAGGTCAGGTGGATATTAGGGTTTTAACCCACCATCTTATCAGAGCACTAGCCTCTCGTATTAATAAAAGTGCAATTATAATCCAATCCCTGTCCCCACTTTTCGGCTGAGTAGTGACGGCAGCATGAGCCCCGGACTCGGTTGCCCCCCAATTTCAATTCTGGCAACTTTGGTGGTATAGATTTCAGGACTGTCTGGTGAGCCTGGGCATCTGGCTGGGAGTCCCATGGGTTGCCTGGACTGGTGGGTCCTGGGGTGCAGATTTGGAGACTTTCTGGCAGTTGTCAAGTGATTTCACTTGGGGGTCTCTCCTTCTCTGACTCTTGGCACCCCCTGTCACCTGACTTCTCAGTAAGAAATTGGATTTGTGCTCAAAAAGTCCATCTGGTTTATGGCCTTTGGCCATCTGGTGGTCTAGGGACCAAATCTGGGTTCTTCTGTAACAGATACCTGGTGAACTGGTTTTTCTGGGGGGTCAATGGACTCCATACTTCCAAACTGGGTAAGTCCCTGGTGGAAATAACCAGGACTCCCTGCCGCCGCCACTCTCAGTTGTAGGCGTGGCTCAGGGACAAGAAAAATTCCAGTTCCCAGTGTGGGATTTGTTTGGAGCACGCTTCTGGCTTTGATAATAAGGATTTTATGTACTTCTTGCTTTTCTTATTGTCTGTTAGTCTTGTTTCTCTGTTCCTCCATGGGAGGAAGTCAGTTTCTGTTGAGAGTTTGCCTTTGTTTCTCTTGTCTGTCTGAAATGAAAGGTGATGTGAGATAAATTTCTAAGGCTGGTCCCCGTTCCCCCTTTTAGAAGAGGACTCATTTCTTTGGGCTTTGTCTTCTGTTTCAGATTTTGTTTTTGCTTTTGTTTTGAAAAGGGGAGGTTTGGTCTGAATCCCATCAAGAATCCATGAGGTCGAATTTTAGTTGACTGGTCAATTTATAGTTATAAGTCAAAATGATTAATTAGAATTGTTTTTGCCAAAGGTCTGGTAAATAGAAGAAGATTGCTTATGTTCAAGCTTTCACACTGTTACATCATAAGGATTCTACTCAGAAAAGATTTAAAATGATGGTTTCAAAAATGAGAAGACCTCACTCCCCTCCCAGACTGTAAAACTCAGAAAGAAGGATGAGGAGATAAGTCTTTTAAACAGTCTGAGTCCTCCTGGAGGCCTGGGAGACGGAAGTCCTGGGAACACAAAGGCAGTTGGTGCCTCTCCTCAGCGTGGGCGGGATGGCACTTTTTAACTCTGAGTGGCCTTCCGTCAGGGCCTGACTACCCTCCTGCCTCTCCTCCAGCCTCCTTAAAGTTGTCAAGGACAAAAATAAGAACCATATCAAATGTCTTTTTTTGGATCATGTGCTCTGGAAAATTATTTGATAATAAACCAGGTTTAAGTTTATTTTTTTATTTTTATTTAAAAAATATTTTATTATGCTATTACAGTTGTCCCATTTTTTCTCTCCTTTATTCTTCCCTGCCCTGCATCCCCCATCCCTCTAGCACTCCCCCACTTAGTTCATGTCCATGGGATATACATATAAGTTCTTTGGCTTCTCCTTTTCCTATACTATTCTTAACCTCCCCTGTTCTATTTTTGTACCTACCATTTATGCTTCTTATTCCCCGTACCTTCCCCCCAACCCTCCCCATTCCCCACCCCCTGCTGATAACCATCCATGTAACCTCCATTTCTGTGATTCTGTTCTTGTTCTAGTTTTTCGTTTAGTTTGTTATTGTTTTTGTTTTTAGGCTCGATTGTTGATAGTTGTAAGTTTGTTGTCATTTTACTGTTCATAGTTTTGAACTTGTTCTTTTCCTTAGATTAGTCCCTTTAACATCTCATATAATAAGGGCTTGGTGATGATGAGCTCCTTTAACTTGACCTTGTCTGGGGAGCAGCTTTGCTTCAGAGTAATCTTGGATGTAGGTCCTTGCCTTTCATGACCTTGAAAGTTTCTTTCCAGCCTCTTCTTGCTTGTAAGGTTTCTTTTGAGAAATCAGCTGATGGTCCTATGGGAACTCCTTTGTAGGTAACTGTCTCCTTTTCTCTTGCTGCTTTTAAGATTCTCTCCTTATCTTTAATCTTGGATAATGTAATTAGGATGTGTCTTGGTGTGTGATTCCTTGGGTCCAAGTTCTTTGGGACTCTCTGAGCTTCCTGGACTTCCTGGAAGTCTATTTTCTTTGCTAGATTGGGGAAGTTCTCCTTCGTTATTTTTTCAAATAAGTTTTCAATGTCTTGTTCTTCCTCTTCTCCTTCTGGCACCCCTATGATTTGGATGTTGGAGCGTTTAAAGTTGTCCCAGACGTTCCTAAGCTTCTCCTCACTTTTTTGAATTCTTGTTTCCTTATTCTGTTCTGGTTGAATGTTTATTTCTTCTTTCTACTCCAGATCCTTGGTTTGAGTCCCGGTTTCCTTTCCTTCACTGTTGGTTCCCCGTGTATTTTTCTTTATTTCACTTTGCATAGCCTTCATTTTTCCTCCATTTTGTGACCATGCTTAACCATTTCTGTGAGCATCCAGGTTACCAGTGTTTTGAACTCTGTTTCTGTTAGGTTGGCTACCTCTTCATTGCTTAGTTCTATTTTTGGAGGTTTGATCTTTTCTTCCTTTGGATCATATGGTTTTTGTGTAGGCGGGCCTATTATGTTGTGAGGGGCAGAGCAACCCTTGTCACTGCCTTGTGGCACTGTCTGTGGGGGAGGGGGTCTGAGAGGGAACAATGTTGCTTGTTTGGCTCTTGGCCAGTTTTCAGTTACTTCCCCCATTACCCACAAACAAATTGGGCCCTTCTGGTATTGATTCCTGGGTGGGTGGGTTTGTGTATGTTCTGGGGCCCTGAGGGTCTCTCAAATGAACTCTCCTGCGAGACTGGCAGTTTTGCCCGCTGTTGCAAACACCAAAGGTTTTTACCTGCAGAGGCTTTGAGGCTTTCTCTTCCTGCTCTGGAACCCTGAGTTGTGCGATCTCTCTCTCTCCCCAGTTGTTCCTCCCAGTTTATCTGCACGTAAATGTGGGACTGCCCGGTCCGCCAACCACAGCCTTGCCATGAGTCCCCTCCGTCTGGGCTGTCCATCTCCGCCCCTCCTACCTGTCTGGATGAATGTTTCTTCTTTAACTCCTTGGTTGTCAGACTTCCATACAGTTCGATTCCCTGGTTATTTTTTGTTTTTAAATTTGTTGTTGTCCTTCTTTTAGCTGTGCGACGAGACAAGGTATATCTACCTACACCTCCATCTTGGCCGGAAGAAACCTGGCTTAAGTTTAGTATCTTTTAAAGATACTAAATATATGTTTAAAATATATGTTTAAATGTTTTTCCTGGGTTTGCAGGAATAAGTTTATTTAATATGTCAATAAAATTGCTTGGGTAATAATTGACTTTAAAATCTCATAAAGTTGTTAAAAACTAATAAATACATGAAACTAAAATGAAGAGTTTTGATAAAACTTTTCAGTAATAATTATATATATGTGCCTAAACATAATTTTACTAAATCTTTGGTGACTTGGAACTTTTGAGCTTTGCTAGGTTAAATGGTGAAAATAATTAAATATCTGGATATTTTGAAATAACAGGATACTGAAATATTAATTGATCTGGGTTTGCCTACTTTGGCTTCTTATTATAGAGAAGCTAGAAAATGGATTGAGCTATTTTAATGAATATATCTTGTACCTTATTTGAAATATGTCTTTTGAAAATGTGAGTGTGTTCACCAATGAAAAAACCTATTTCTAGAAGCTATGCAATATGTTCATGAAAGTATCAACCTGAAGAATGTTAATTACTTACTTTTAGTTGTCACTAAAAACCAAGGCTTCTAAGAATTACGAATTCCAGTTAAGTAGGAAAGAAATTGTATGGTTTGGTAATAGAAGGAATAAGGCATAAAAATACTTGTTGAAGAAAAAGACTGTAAATTGCAGAGCGTTTGTGTAAGTCTCTGTAAAAGAAGAAGGTCTGTGAAGAGGGACCTGGAGAGGAAATTATGTAGATAAACTGAGTAATGAATTTAATTAGATAAATCAATCAAAGTATCAAAAGTAAACTAATTCAGAATTTGGTTCTTTTTCAGTCTGTTAAAAGAGAAAAAGTTTTTTCCTATATCTGCCTAGGAAGCAGAGATTGTGTATTTAAAAAATAATAATGTTATATTGTGTTAATCAGGTACTTGATTACTCTAAAACCCGTATTCTTTTTTTTTTAAGATTTTATTTATTTTTAGAGAGAGGGAGGGAGGGAGAAAGAGAGTGAGAGAAACATCGATGTGGGATAGATACATTGGTAGGTTGCCTCTCAGATGCCCCCAACTGGGGAGCTGGCCTGCAACCCAGGCATGTGCCCTGACTGGGAATCAAACCAGCAACCCTTTGGTTCGCAGGTCGGCACTCAATCCACTGAGCCGCATCAGCCAGGGCAAAAAACTCACATTCTTTATTGTAAGAACTAAAGTTTTGCTAGCCCGTAGTTATGCTTGATAACTTTTTTGTCACTTTGGGTAAATAAATAATTTAATATTGTTTCATAATGATACACAATTTTTTTGTAAAGCTTTCCAAATGATTCTTTAATTGGGAGCTACTTTAAGATATACAAACACATTACATTGCCACTAGAAACAGGAAACCAAACCTCAAAGGCAGTTTTATAACTTTATTTGACAATCGACAGTTAGTTCTCATCCACATTAACTGTTTGTAGGTTTTTGAAAGTGCTGACAGGTACTAAGGTGATCAACGTATAGTGCTTATTTGGTGAATCTTCACCCACATTACATTTGCTGGACAACAGCACCCGGATACGGTGTGGGACATTCCGTGTTCCTTCATCCCAGACGGCTTTGCTGAGCCTCATGTCAATGCACATGTCTGGGGTTTCCGTCTCCTTCACGGCAAATTTCCGGATCTCTCCGAGTGCCTGAGGGGCACGCTCTTTGAAACCCACTCCATGAATGTGCCTGTGGATGCCGATGGAGCACTCTTTAGTCACTGCCCCGTCGATGGCGGGACAGCCATTCTTCTCGCCACCCCTCTTTGCGGGAGCCATCTAAGCTCGGGCAACAAGGGGGCTTATGCTGAGCCCACGTCGGAAAGAAAGAGTACGAGGTATCGTGATATACATCCTTTTGGTCAAGTATATTTGACAACCTCCCCAGGGTTTAAGTTTTAAGAGACTTTTCTTGACTTAAAATTGGCATTTGGTCATTCCAGTGGGCCCCTGGAATGCTGTGGTGATTTGTTCTTTCTCCTTATTAAGAAAAACTTTAAAACTTTTTAGGCCTATTTGATATGCTTAAAGTATATGGAAAGCTTTGTCAAATAAAGAAATAATGAGTGTGTTCTATTTGTATACACATTTTTATTATTAAAGTAGATGTTCTAGCAAGGAGGTGTAACCCGTGGCCTGCGGGCTGCATGCAGCCCTGGATGGTTGTGAATGTGGACCAACATAATGTTACGGAAAATGAAACGACCAGACACTGAGGGGTTAGGAGCACAATCTTTATTTATGTGCACGGGCCCAGAGGAGACAGACTCCAAATTCTGAGCCCAGAACAATAGCCCCACACTCCTTTTATGTTGGGTCAAATGGGGAGGGTCTCGGGAGGCGTGGTATAGATTTGGCGCGAAGGGGCTTACAGAGGTGGGAGAGAAGCATTTACAGCATTAGTCAGGGCAAATAGCATTTCATCTTTGGTATCAGCCTTGATTCCCTCTACAATAAAATCATAAATTTACTTAAAACCTTATGAGATTTTTTTGTGATTACACGTTGCAATATATTTTATGTGTGGCCCAAGACAACTCTTCTTCTTCCAGTATGGCGCAGAGATGCCAAAAATATTGGACACCCCTGTTAGATATTATATGAAATTCTCCAAGATTTTACAAAGTTCTGACCTACTTTCACTTGTAATTTTAGTTGTTATCTTAAAATGTTGCAGGAAAGCAAGTCCTTTATCAATTGCACTATAATCAAATCCATAACATGTCATTTTAAGGGTTTTTTTTGGGGGGGAGGGGCAATTTGAAGATAGCCATTGTTTTACTCTAATGCATTTGCAAAAAGATACTACATCTTTGGAAAAGTTTATGAAAAGGACTCTGACATATTCTAAATTACAGGTGTCAAAGCACGTCATATCTTTGAAATAAATGAAGATTTGCAGAACCCTAAAGAATAATTGGATTCATGGAAATACTGGCAAATAATCAAGATAAACAAAAATTAATGATAGGACATCATAAACTGAAGGTAATTGTGTCTTTTATAATATTTTGTTGAAAATATTGCTAATTTTTAATCTTTTGTTTTTCAGACATAAGAAAACTAATTTCTTAAAGCAATCTGGTAAATTATCCTTTCATAAGCAATATTGAGGCATTTATATTTTTCTCCCTTCCTGATCCCTCTGGAATTTGGAAACTCTTAAAGAGAGAGTACTATTATTTCCATGGCAATATGTTTATTTGCATAAATCAAATAAAAATCTAATTTCTTCATAACAGGATACATGAAGACAGTTTCCAATTATGGTTTTATTAACCAAGTCTTTGTCTGAAATTCATGATCAAAAGAGACATTCGTGGACTCTGGATGTCACCAGAAAAACTAATGGAATTAAGACTGACATTCGAAACCAATAAAAACTCCTCGGAGAAATGGCCTGGTACTTTGCTTAGTCAGAAGGTTCATGGAAGTCTTTCCAGATAAGGAACAAAGGCTGCTTTCCCGAAAGATGTCAAGGAAAGAACCTCAACACATTTGGGGGACCTCAAGAACCTGAGAAAATCCCCCAAACTGTAGGTATTGCAGGTAAATCGTGACAGCAACTGTGTTGCTTGGCTTCTTTGCCCTGAGGGGCAAATTAAAATTCAGTCTGAAACTTCCTTGTAACATTCTAGCATGGCAGATTTCATAAAGCTTATATGATCTGTTGCTATTCTTCTTATATTTATGCAAATAATCAGACCAAAATAAAACTGGACTTAATGCAGTCTCTTTGATAAAAAATGAGGGTAATTTTGGGGAGAAAAATTGTGTTCCACTGGAAATCACTATGCCCAATTGTAGATATTGGACTCCAGTTAAAGTTTCATTTTTCATCTACACACTGAATTGGATCCTGAATTTTTATAGTTTTCTTTTAAACTACTGTTTCATTTTTCTTTCATCCTTTGATTTGGAATTATTGAGAACTAGCAATGCAGTGTCAACCGTTCATAAGTTACCTGAGCACCTGATGATGCCAGGAGAGACATTTAAACCACGGATAAAGAAGACCTGTTAGATTGCCGCTGCTTAATTTCATTCCAGGGAAAGTGTTCCATTTGGAAGTCTTCTCATCTGACACTCTTACAGACTCAGGACCTGGTTTGTGATTTACTGTGTTCATTAATCGCTGTGTTCTTTCTGTTTTTGTAGAATGAACGCTGTGGCCTTGTTTATTGCTACTTGTTTCGACGGCGTAGGCCTCGCTTTAGATGCCCATTGCATTGCCATCTCCTGACATGAGACTCAGTGATTTGGCCGAATGAACTTGTTGTCAGGACTAGATGGTGGAATTAGACACAATTCCATATTAAGATAATGCTTTGGGGATTCTAGCCTATCCATACTGTCAAAAAATCCACTAACAGCCTTTCTGTTCCAGTCTCGAATCCCATTCCCTTGTCTCCCTTATATCAGGCAGGGAGAGACTCCTATACCCTACATGGGCAGAGACTACAGCCCTTATCAGCAGGAAGCAGTTATTGATAAGAGATTAAACTCCCTCACCACCCCTAAAAGATTTTAGGGGTGGAAGTCTCTGAGAGGGGAATGAGACAGGATAATAGAAGCTAGGAAATTCCCAGGCAAGTGGAATGAGGGAACTGAGACAAGAAACTTAAAGAAAGCCGAACAGTTCAGCTCAAGACCTCATCAGAGAGCACATAACCTCCATGAGCATAAACCACAGGCCTCCATTGAAGGAAGGAAGAGTCCCGTCTATGAATTTTTCTCTTTAGTCTCTCCTCCTTCTCTTCTCCTCTCTCCTTTTTTATTGTTTTGTTTTAAATGGCTCCATATTTATTAATGAACCAAACTGCTGCTGCAGAAAAAAAAAAAAAGCTAATTTTTTCAATAATTTCCCAATTAAAATGCCCAACTGTTCAGACAGTAGTGAATTTTTTAGCGATTTCAAGTGGCAGACAACCTGGATAGACTATAAATATGTGAGCCATCTTTTATGTGCCATTCCTTATAAACCCAGTTTGGTTCTTCTCCAGTGTTATGTGCAATTCCTTATAGACCCAGTTGGGTTCTTCTCCAATGTCTCCTCTTGGAGTTGTTCCTGATTTTTCAGTTTTCACCCGAATCCGTTGGGGAATGGGCCCATTCAGCTGTTGTTTCTTGACCAGGAACCTCTTTATCCTGAAAGTCTCGTGAGAAGACATGATGAAGAAGAATCAGCTGCACGGACCGCGATGGCGGAGAAGGAGAGACTCCTCTCTGCCTTCTCTTTCCGGGCTTTAGAATATGGAGGCGAGAAGTCTTGGACACAGTGGAACATCCCAAGTGACATGGAGGTCAGGGTGTCATATTAAATAAACTGCCTTTAAATGGTTTCAGCACCTAGTTAAGGAAAATGGTTGAACAGAGACTAGCAGGATAGGCTAGTCTATGTTCTGGTTTATCTATTGCTGCATACAATTATATGAAGACTTAGTAGCTTCAAACAATGACATTTATCTGGCTCACGAATTTGAACTTGGGCAGAACTAGGTGGGAGAAACTCATCTCTGCCCAAGAAAGTGGGAGCCACTCTATAAATATAACCTAACCCTGGAAGCCAGGCAGTGCCATTTCCACCACATTCTATTTGTTGGGGCAATAGAACAGCCTGTGCTGCTAACCACTGCACCACCCTGCCTCAGTTCTTAGATGCTTTTTCACGGGACGGGCTTCTTTTCATGGGCTACAACTTTTGTCGCAGGGAAGGTGGCTCTCTGCTCTGTGCTCGCCCAGGGCCGAGGAGGGCTCTGCCAGAACCAGAGTCCTGCTTTCACCTTTGAGCAATATTTTCTATGCCTAGGGAGTGGGAAGACCAGCGTCAGGCTCAGCTTTGGGCCCTGTCAACACCATCTCATCCGGGGGCCGTTCTAGGGGTGGGGAGGGGAGTGGGAGGTGGATGCTGCTCTGCTGAACAGGAAGGAACAGTGGGTCCATTCTCTTTTGTATCCAGGGATCTTCTGAGAAGAGTGTAATGGGGAATGAAATGGTATTTTCCATGGAGTGGCCCATTATCTAAAAGAGCCCAAGTGTCAAAGCAAGAGCACTCACTGAGTCAGCCAGATGTGGCTTTAAGTCCAGGCTGCTCCTGCCCCTGCCAGATGGATGACCGTGAGCAGATTACTTCACCTCATGACCCCAAGTTTCTCCTATAAATGGGGGTAACACTTGTCTCACGTAATTTGCCTGATACGAAATGAGAGAATAAATGTAAAGCACCTTGCAAGGTCCTGCCACGTAGTAGGCACTCAGTGATGTTCTGCTGCTTTGCTCTGGCCTCCTGGTGTGCCCAGAACTAGACCTTGCACCAAGGAATCTGACCAACGCATAACAGTGCGGGGCTTTCACCTCCCTTGTTTCTAGACACTCTACTTCTAGGAATGCAACCTGAGATGAATTTATTATTTTTGGCAGCCATATCTGTCTGGTTTTCACCCCCGTAAATCCTACTGCTCTTTCCACATGGAGCAAATTCTCCTCAGAGTCTTCCCTGCAGCCATCACAATGGGCCCAGCTGCAGGCAGGGACGGTTGTGGTGTTTGAGAAATATGGCAATCCCAGGCCCCTTGCTCCATGACTCAGGCCTTCCTTCCACATTGCCATGGAAGGCTCACCCAACCCACCCGGTAAAGGAGGGATCAGGTAAGATTAAGAGCCCAGGGCCTCCGTACTCCCCTTCCCGGCCACCTCTAACCCCATGGTGTGTCAGCCCAGCCACGTGTTCAAGGGGAAAGATCACAGACACTCAGTTCCACTCGGTGATGGTGAGACAGATGAGCCTACATGTGGACATTCTCTAATATTGCTCTGCCGCCCAGCCTAAAGACTTACTGAAATGACTGAGAGTTAAAATTTTTTTTTAATTTATTGATTTGAGAGTGAGTGGGGGACACTGATTTGTTGTTCCACTTATAAATGCATTCATTGCTTGTTTCCTGTATGTGCCCTGACTGGGGATCAAACCCGCAACTTTGGCGTACCAGGATGACACTTCAACAAACTGAGCTACCTGGCCAGGGTGACCACTTTTTTTTTTTTTTTTTTTAATGTAAAGATGGGATGAAGGTGGGAGGTGGAAACCTGCGCCCACATTGGGATCTAGAGAGCATCACGGGCCACCACATGACACAAACATTGGAGGCGATCTGCCGCTGGAGTCCACTTGGCCTGGAGAGAAAGGAGCCATCGGGGCTCTGGTGCAGCTCCCCTTCCAGGGAAGAGGTCTGTGTTCTGGGAAGTGAGCAGAGCAGAACCGGGCTGGGGGCAGCCACCAGGCTTTGAGCATTCACCACACGCCCAGTGCTTCCATTTAGCCCGTCTTCCCAGCAACTGGGCCAGGCAGCAAGAGCCCACTTTCTTTAAAAACAAGGAGACAGGTGCCGGGAGGCGTGGGAGCTCGTGCTGGCTCAACCAGGGCCTTAGCACATCTCAGCCCTATCCCCCAGGCTCCACCTCCTGGAGGTGTCCCTCTGCCAAGGCCTCACCTGGATGCCTCCTGAGCTTGACCCCTCCCCTAACCCCCATCCATAGGGTCACCTTCTCAATGAACAAGTCCATCAGCCACAAAGGCAGACATTTGGGGAATCATGCTGAATGCTCACCTCTCCCTCATCCAGTCAAAGATCTGTTCATTATCTCTCCTGCCTCTAGTTCCACCCCAATCCATCCTATATAGCTAAAACTAAATCTGATACTGCCCTCCCCTGCTCAAGAATTTTCAGTGGCTCCCCAGGGCTGTCTTGTTAAAGCTTAAACACAGTAACTTGGTACCTACAGGAGTCTCTCCAGATTCATTGGCTAGCCTTGGCATATGCCGCTCCTGCAGGGTAGAATGCACTTTTGCTTATACACACCAGACACATTACTCACCCTTCAAGTCAGCTCCAAGGCCACCCCCATGAAGCCTGCCAGGCCGGCTGAGGGACCCTTCCTTGGGCCACTCACTGGCTCATGGCTGAAGTCAAAGGACACTCTACCTTTTTACCTGTGTCCCAGTACTTAGCACTATCTTTTTGAACATAATAAGTACATACTCAATAAATGTCTTTTTTGTCAGGGGACCTGTAAGTGCCCTGACTTATGATGAGAGGGAGATTCTGGAGTCTTGAGTCCTGGACTGGCCACCCACAAGCTGTGTCACCGTAGGTGAAGACTTTTACCTCTCCATGCCTGTCTCCTCAGCTGAAACTCCACAATCCCTAACTCAGGGTGCTGTGAGGGTTAGATGATATAGAGAGAGCACTTCCCTGGCTCAGAGGGGGGGCCCACAAAGGTTGGTTCTGCATCTCCATCTGTTTTGCTTACCCCAACCTCCAAATCCCCTCTATATTACTGGCAAGGAGAGGCGCCTAGAAGTTAGATTTAGAGAAATGACCACTCCCCCCACCAACCAAGGCTTCCCCAGGGCAAGAGCACGTCCCGCCGAGGAGACAGCGACCACCAGTTCTTACACTGGGGGCTGGATGACCGTCCTCCGAGCACTATGGACCTTTGGCTCTGCTCTCTTTCCATTCCTCCATCTGTTCAGGACTATCGGCCTTCGAGGTCCGCGCATAACCCCCCTCCATTCCTGTTCTCCCACGCCACCCACCTGAGCAGTCCCCCACACTCTTCTGACTGACCCAAGCAGACACAAGCCCCAGGTACCTTTGTATATTTTTATTCAAACTCTAGATCCCCAGGCTTGGCCTGGCAGAAAGTATGTTCTTGCCAGTGGCAAAAAGTGATATAGCACGTCCGTTAATACTAATCATTTTAATTTAAATTAATAGCATTTCCAGAAAAGACAAATGCAATTGATAGAAAATATAAAAACTTTTACTGTACAAATTTTACATCACATTCAAAAACGCAAGTGTGTGCCTCGTGGCCACAGGAGACGCTGGGTTTGTACACACCGGTGAAATCCTGGCCAGTGGTGCAGAATCCCACAAGCTCCCTGCTTGGCTTCACATTTACGTCTCCACCTGGCCCCCAAATCAATACAGAACAGAGGCTCACAGGGTGCACCCACCCTCCTCTGAGATTACAAGTAATGCCAGGAGAGGGCAGAGACTCCAGGGCCGTTGCACGCATCTTTGATTTGGCGACATGGAGAGGTCAGCGTTGTTGCATGCCCCTCACAACAGGGACCTCGCTAGGATTCAAGACCTCAGACTGGATGGAGACCCAATGGCTGCGACTCTGGTGGCTAATGGTAGCGGGAACAGACCCTTGGGGTTTGGAGGTGAGGCTGGGAACTGGGGGGCCCTGAAGGGTCAAAGTGTAGTCTGTACTCTCAGACCCCAGTGGGGACCTCTGCGGCCCCCAGGGCTCTCACCACGGAGATCCTTCCAGCTTCTCCTTCACAGTTGGCCATGAGGGCTGAATTCACAGTATCTGCCGTCCTTCATGTGTTTCCAAGGCAGACGGGGAGCACACGGAAGGGCAAGCATGTCTTCCTAACCTCATTCACAGTCACTTAACTAGAGGGAGAAGGGGACCACGTGGGGGTTTTGTCAGGTGCTTCTCTTAAATGACAGGGAGAGGCTCAGGCTAAGAGGCTGCCCAGAGCTTGGAGAGGAAGGGGTTGTTCCCCAGGCCCTCAGCTACACTCTTGGGGTTCCTGGCAGGTCATCAGTTCCATAAGGGCAGGGACTGTGACCGCTCCTATCACCAGGCCCCCAGCACTCGCGCAAGATACAGTAGGTGCTCAGTGAAGCTTGAACTGACCCACAAGCGGGACACTCGTGAGAAAACAAAACTCAGACTGACTTCCTGCGGGCTGAGAGTTGGGGCTAGGGAGGTGTTCAGCCCGACTTGCTCAGCTGCCGTCCTGTCCCTGGGCTCACAGGCACGGCCACAGGTTCAGAGGGCAAGGCTGGCAGGCAGCAGTCACACACAGGGTGGCTTTGGGTGGGGGTGACCATGCAGAGGGCCGACAGGGGAGGCCAAAGGCATGATATGGGGAGAACGGGACAGACCCACATGGAACCGAACCCCACTGGTTTCCAGCTCTCATCTAACTCCCTGCACACCAAGGAGGGGTGAGGCACCTGTGTCTGGAGCGCTGACGGGCAGTGGGAGCCTGGGTACCTTGCGTTGCCTCAGAGCTGTGCTGTCACAGCCAGGGGTGGCGGCCTAGGGAGGAGAACACAGCCCACAGATGCTGGGCGGTACCCCGTTCACGGAGTTTCGGCCAGACTCCAGGGAGGGCCCCGGAGGTCAGGAGCCTTGCTAGGTGCGTCTAGATGAAAGGGACCGCGTGCCTCCTCACCTGGGCTCAGAGCACGGACACCCGTTCTGGGTCTGAATCCAACCACCTGGCCACTCTCGTCACCCTTGGTCATGTCTGACTTTGGAGCCTGACGTGACATAACGTCCACAGAAGAGCTTCTTTACCACTTAGAACTTTTCTCTTTAGGCAACAACTTCCAGCGAAGACAGGCAGGATGCTCTCCCGTCAAGGACTTTCCCAAATTGAGCCCTTCCTTTGCTTCAGGCAGGGGCCTGACAAGTAGGCCTGGGGAAGGCTCTGAAGACTGGGGGCTTGCTAGGTGGCTCTACATGAAAGACGGGACATGTGCCTCCCATCTTGGCTTTGGACAAGGACTGGCAGTGGGGGTGGGGAGCCAGGAGTGGGCTGAGGGGTTTCAGCAGGACTGGGGGAGGGGAAGAGATGGGCAGGTCTGGAACGCTGGGTTTCTAAGGCACCAGCCAGGTCACCCTCTAGCTGGGAGTGTGGTTTCAGGGACCCACTGCTGCTGCTCCCCCCTCGCACCTGCCTTGCTCTCACGGGGCCTTCATGGCACACGGCCTTAGCTCTGGGGTCACATGTCAGTCAGGGACTGGGATGTGTCTAAAACACAGAGGCATTTCCTTGGTGCCTCCCTGGGGGCTTCATGAAGGAAACATCTCTACAGACAGTGGAAACCCCAGTTAGGAGCCACTGGGTCAGTGCAGATGTCACTTGGATTTTACCTGTCTCTATGTTTCCAGCTTGTATGGGCTGAATTGCAGGGCTCAGAGGTGAACGCCAGCTCTCTGGGAACTGGTGACCCTCATAATCCAGCCCGGCTCCTAGCCAGGGCCTCCTGTGCAAGAGGAGGGACAGTGTCCTTTTGTTAGGATGAGAGGGGGCTATCCCTACAGAGGGAGATTCCCCACTGACAGGGTTTAGGGCCAAAGCAGAGGCCAAAGCTTGTGGTCCTCCACACCCCACACTGCCGTCCTACCCCCAAGAACATCCACAATCATGATATGCTTCTTCCTTCTGGCCCAGCGTGGGCTCACTGGCTACCGGGCTCCCCGGGGGGACGGCCACTTCCGCTGCCCTGGCCGATGGTGCCAGCACATGCTGCGCAGCCCATTTTTATTATTAGCTATTGTAAAACATCGAGTTCACTCCGCAGAAACACACATGTAAACATTTGCTGCCTGTCGGGACAGGTTTGGTTGTTGGTGACGTCGTTTCAAGAAACAGCAGGTACGGCTCCATCTCCGGGACCGAGGTGCTTTTTGTGAATGAAGGGTCTGAATGGAGAACTCACACTCCTGTCTTGCAGCGCTTCGGAGAGTGCCTGCCATTTGGCAGGGTGCTGCTTTTGGTGTGGTGGCGGTTCGGATGTTTTAGAGACGTGTTTAAGAAAAAAGAAATGGTGGAAAAACTGCACAGTTGGCTACATCTTTGGATTACTGGACTCCAGGACGCCCAGGCCAAACCTCTCAAACCGGGGTACCACTTTGCTGCTGTTAATGCTGCAAAGAGGAACAAAGACAAGGGTTATAGGCCCTGCCGGTCTTGTTCAGCATTGGGGTAACATTAGCGAAGGAGTGAGCCAGTTCCAGAAGCTCAGCACAGGACCCAGCCCACCAAGAAGTGAGAATGATTCCACAGCCGAGCTGCTCTCGGTCATACCTGGCCGGGGGAGCTGAGCCTCGGCCACCCCTCCTCCTGGGGGGCCGTGGCGCCTTTATCTCAGATTCCCCAGCACCCGGTACACCCAGGAACGGCTGTGGGCTCATCGGAGCTGCAGCCTCATTCACAGCCCAGGAAAGCTTTTGCTCCAAGAGGAATTGGGAGAAAAGAGAAACCTGACCCCCAGCACCGACAGGGACCTCACGTGTCCCTTTTAGACAAGGTCCTCCAACACTGGAGTGCATCAGGGCCGCCTGGGACGCAGGCTGAAATGTGGGTTGCCAGGGCCGCCTCCGGAGACCTGGATTCAGGTCTTGGGGCCCCAGGAATCTGCAGTTGGTTTCCAGTGCCCTGACTCTGCGCGTGCCTGTCAGCCACACTCCTGATGAATGCTGACTCAGCATCTGGTACTTTCTGTCTGCACTGGGCAGATGTAACGGGGGTAATGCTGGGGGTAGGAGGGGGCAGGAGCTTTGTTTTATTAGTGAAATTGTTTGGAGATAGGCCCCCTTGCTTCAGGACCACTTTCCTGAGTGTGCTGCTGAGCATGCAGTCCTTCCACGCCGGTGTCTTTCATGGGAACAGAGCTTACGCTGTCTGCATCGCCAGCCCTGCAAGAGGGGGCTGGTCCTGAGAGCTCTGAAATCATCCCACTGCTTGTTGGACAAGGTCTCTGTGGGTTAACAGCAAAGCAAAACCCCTCCCCCTGTACTCTGAACCCAGCCACAGGGAGGCCGACTCGCCAGCTGCCAGGGCGGGAGGAGGGAATAGATATCACTGAGCTGTTAGTAGGGAAACAGGAACACCCAAACAAAAACCGATGCCACCCCGCAGGGGAACAGCTAGAGGGTACGAAGTTAGGTCCAAGGAGGCAGCTCTGGGGGGATTTGTTAGGGGGTCTTCCATGGAGATGGGTTATTCAGGCACACACAGGCCGTGGAGAGGGAAGGGGCCAGTTTTAAAAACAAACAAAGCAAAAGAAGTCTCAGGAGAGAAGATTGGAGCAGTAGAGATGGCGTCCCCTGGGTTAGTGCCCGCATCTCAGTTTGCGTTTGAGCAGAAGTCGAGGTGCTGAGTGCCGATTAGGAGGAAGGAAGCCCCAGGCACATGCGAGGCAGCCAGGCCTACAACCTATGGGAGGAAAGAGAAGGGGAGAGCAGCGTAAGAACTGAGCCCCATGGGGGCGGGGGTGGGGGGGAGCGGCCAAGGCCTGGCTCAGTCAGAAGGCAGGGACCCTCTTTCCCTGCAGAGGGAGAAAGGGGCGTCCTTGCTCCACCCCAGTCTGGGCAGCAGAGCGCACATGGCAGGGAGACTGGCACAAGGAACCTTCCCTGACCCAGTTCCCTGGGGCCCAGTCTCAGGACCTTATACAGAAGTGGGCCAGTGCACCCCATGCCCCTCCATCCTTGACTTTCAGATAGACTTCCTGGAGCTCACTAATTCTGCTCAGTGCGATCCCTTCTTTAAATGCTGGCCAGAGGGCGCCCTGGGGACTCAGGCAGTGATCCCAGTTCTCTCCCACCCAGGCACAAGCCACTGTCTGCCTCGGTATGCAGACAGGGGCCCTGACACACATGCTCCGGGTCTGCTCTCGGCCCAGCAAGAGAAATAAGAGCCTGCAGAGCCCTCGCTGTGGTGATTTCAGCTGCAAAAGCACCACTTTAGTTTGAGGAAAACACACAAAGATGAGGTAGCTGGATGCAGGCAGAACAGGAAGCAGGGTGTGCCGGGGTAACTGCAAACAGGCAAAGAAGGAAGGAAATAACACAAGACACACTATTCCTCCAGAACTGGACAGGAGTTCTTAAAGTCAGGGTGGCCGTAACGTCCTTTCCCGTAGTACCGGCTCCGCCAACGACTGGGAGTGGCCCCGCGGTCATTTTGCCAGGTGTGGGAAAAGCGAAGTCCAGCAGGTGATGGAGTTGGGCCCCCAGAGCAGACAGGTGGAGAAGGAGCCACAGGAATCAGGATGGCAGGGACAGGGCGAGATGACAGGACAGGCCATCGCATCAGCAACCCACCCCCCCAAAATAAAAAAGCAGCAGGACCGATGGAAAAGAAAAAGAAAATGAGAATTAGAGGCTGAGTGTGTAGACACCAAAATCATGAACAGGGTGCTCTGGCACAGACTCATTCAGGCATGCCACCACTCTTTTCTTTAAGAGGCTAAAACTGATCGTGTTGGGCCAGAAATAGCCCTCACCCGTGACTCAGTTTCCATCCGTGAAACGAGAAGGTGGGGCTTCTGTGGTCTTTAGGGAATCTGGGACCATCTCCTAATGTTGACAGTCACCTAGCACAGCTTTCTCTTTTGCAGATGAGAAAACCAAGGCCCAGAGTGTTAAATGAGTTGCCTGAGGTCTGACAAGCCAGATCCCTGATCTTCCTGCAGGTCCGGGAGAAACCCCCGGCCCCTGGTCTCTGCCAGGACAGCTCCTGCTCACAACCCAGCTCCAATGGCCTCTTCTGGAGACCCTCCCTCAAGCTCCCTCTGGGGCAGAGCGGCCCCGCCTGCTCCCGTAGAGGCTGTGCTTCTTCGCAGGTTGTGCTCATCCCCTCATTCATTCACTCACCCATCAATGTTTACTGACAAACTACTATGTTCCGGGACTGTGCGAGGAGTTGGGAATACAGAGGTGACAAGACAAAGTCTTGCTGCGCAGACTTACAGTGTGTATCTGCTTGTCTTTATCCCCAGTTATAAAGTAAACTCCTTGCTGGCTGAGGCACAGCCTTGGCCTTCAGTTTTCCTAGGTGTGTAGCAGGTACTCAGCGCTGGCTGGGTAAAACCCACACTTCTAATGGCAACATTCTGTTACTCCCTATTTGTATTGGACCCTGACCCATCTCAAGAACAAAAGAGTAAACCTAGTTTTGCATTGCGAAATACAGTACTCCCTAACTGCAAAAGGTCATTCCTCCAGACCATCCCTGCAACTGGCCTAACAAAGTTTACTGCATTTCTTCAGGTTCTCCTATTTGTGTAGTCTGGTCTTGCAACCCATTCTGGGCCTCACCTCACCTGCAACTTGAAGCTGGTTTGCTTTGTTTTCAAGACAGGAGCTGGCAAACTATGTGTAAGCCACATCTGGCCAAAAAAGGTTTTGACTCTTTTCAGGAGTTGTTAAAGAAAAAAAAAAAAGAAAAAACTAAGAACGTGTCAGAGACCCATAAGCTTCATATATTTAGTATCTGGCCATTCTAGAACGAGAGGAGTGCTGCTGGAACCACGCATCTGGGCAGCAGGCGGGAGACCCAGGCACAGCCCCAGGGGCTCGGCGATGGCGCAGCAGGTGCTCGTATGTGTGCATGGCGACTCATGCCGCAGAAGCCACCTTGGGTGTGAGACAGGCTGGCTCTTTATCTATCTATGTCCTAGGGCTGTAGGAGATTTCACTTTCAGAAAGTGCCCTTTGGCTTCTAAAAAGTTTAAAGCAATTTATCTTGCCCATGGGTCCAGCCGCCTATGGCCTGCCACCTGTTTCTGTACCGTCCACAAGCTAAGAACAGTTTCTGCCTTTCTAAATGATTGCCGGGGGAAGGGGGCCGGAGGGAGCAAAGGTAGGTTTCATGACCTGTCAGAATTCCATGAAATTCACGTTTCAGCATCTGTAAGTCAAGCCTGACTCGAGCACGGCTGGCCGGCTCCCACTGCAGATAGCCCAGCTGGGCTGTGGGTACAGACACTGTGCGGCCGTCACTACTCCATACTGTCCCAGTGACAGCAGCTCTGACTCGAAGTTCCCTCTTAGCCTAAAATATTTCCCACGTGGTCTTTTACAAATTTGGGTACCCCCCAATCCTGCCTAACCCCCACTTTTTAAAGCTCTGGAAACCAGGGCCTACAATAAGGAAGGCCTTCCCGAGGTGCTCAGGCAGGGCTTGCAGCAGGGCAGAGGTCTATTCTGCATGTTTGCGCAGAGAGGGCTGGGGGGACGAAGGAGAAAGAGAATGAGGTAGACCTGGGCTGTGAGGTGATGGAGGTCTCACAGCCCAGTGGAGGTCACCCCTGCACGCCAGGGGGCAGACGGTTGTGTCATTACACAGAAGCAGGGACGGGCTGCCAGCACCGAAGTACCAGGCCATGGGGTCCCCATAACAGGTGGCTGATTTTGATACCCAGGTTGCTCTGACTTCCAGCTGGCCCTGTCCAGCCTTGTCCTAAGCAGAATCTTCTCGTCTGGGCCTGGCCCGGGCCTGGTCTCAGAACTGCTCTGAGAACAGTGATAGACAAGTTCTCTCAGAGGAGAACTAGAGACGCCCACCTGTCCAAAGGAGTCTCTGAAATGAACGTGGTGAATGAGCTCCTGGCATCACTGGAGAGGGCCCCCCACAGTCTTGGACACGCAGGGTTGACGGTGCCCTCTAAGGCCCTGGATGAGGCCACCAAGGCCTGGCTTGCAGGTATGGTCGCCAAAGGGGTACTTACTCAGCAGACTTCCAGAAGTGCCCGGGGTGGGAGAGCCGCCGGTTCAGCTTGGGCAGTTTCTCCAGCATGTCCATCAGCAGCGTGAAGCTGGGCCTCTCCTGCAGGTCAAAAGCCCAGCAGGCCGACAGGATCTCCTGGGGGCAGAGCCGGCATCAGTAGGTGTGAGAGCTGGCTGCGGCGGGGAGGCGCCGCTGGGGCCTCTGCACAGGGTCCCGTCTGTGCTCGTAAGTACTCCCAACAGGGAGTCCCCTGAACGTTCTGCTGACATGGAGCTGACTGGCCCTTGCTGGGGCAGGGCTGAGAATGACTGATCTTCAGAAGAGCTCTCATGCTTCCGGCTCAAAATGAAGCGCATGAGTGTATCCACCCCTCTTCCTTCTTAGACCTCCCTGGGATAATAGAGTTGAATAACGGGTAATAGAGAAGACATCAGAAACGAAGCCACCAATTTTTGCAGTGGGACGTGGAAGGTGGCGTGTGGGCAGGGGAAGTGCAAGATGCTCTGAATGTGTGCAGGGTGGGGCTGCAGCAGGTGGGAGCCTCAGCCATACAGGAACGGAGGCTGGGGGGGACAGGACTAAATACAGGGCAGCAGTTAGAGCAGGTACCACAGCAGTCCTGAGTGTCCCCAGAGGAGAGCCCGTCTCAATTTGGCAATTTGCTGCCTGCTCTCGGGATCCACACATGGACATGGCACAGTCCTTCAGCCGTTTGAGTCAGGAGAACTACCTGTGAGCAAACAGGACTGCACACATGGCTACAGGCAGAGGTGCCAACCTGACAGAGCAGGGAGGGCACATCCACTCAAGACTCAGCAACTCAGCCGTCTGTTCTCAGACAGGACTGGACCCCAAGGGGCTGCCCGCCATTGTAGGAAAACAGGAGACTAAACAAAAATGGACCAAAACACCCACTGGAGGAAGTGGTGCGTGCATGTGTGGAAAGAAGCTGCTCTACCCATAAAACCAGACCAGGGTGAAGTAAAAAAGAAATCAACAAAATGAAAAAGTGCTTGCAATTAATAAAGTAGCTTCCAAAATAAAACATTAGGTAGAAATACTAGAAAATAAAATCAAGGAAATGCCCCAGGTTACGGACCCACTTTTAGGTCCAATTTTAGGAAGGAATGGGAAATATGAAAGAAGGTAAAAGACGTGGAAACTCAGTAAGAGGGACCAAATTCTGCCTGATGGAATTCCCCCAGAGAAAACAAAGAGACCACAGGGCAGGAAACTCTAAAAGCCATGATAAAAGCAAAATATCTCAGGAACCTGAGAGAAACAGGAATCTTCCACTGCCAAGGCTCAAGAAAGGGAATTCAATAAAAAAAGATAAAAAAGCTACAACTGACCCCTGAACAAAGCAGGTTTGAACTGCGTGAGCCCAGTTGCACATGGATTTCATTTTCTGATTGACCACGGTCCAACCGACCCACACACCTCAAGCACACTTTGTCCAAGGGCCAGTTCCGCGGCTGGGAGTCTGTGTAGGCAGGGGCTGGCCATAGTTACGTAATGAATTTTGACTGTGCCGGAGGCTGGAGCTCCTGACCCCTCAGTTGTTCAAGGTCAACTGTGATAAGCCTATTCTCAAGCATATTTTTATGAAATTTCACTAACAAGGATAAAGAGGAGATCCTAGGTATTTCCAGATAGAATAAAACTGCTCTGGGCATCTGCAAAAGGCTGAGAATTAGACAGATGCCAGATTTCTAAAAACTGCTCTGGACACTTAGTACACAGCCGAGAAAAGTCTTTATGTTCTAAGAGAAAATTGTTGTGAACTTAGAATTCTATTTCTGGCATGAGGACAAAATAGGGACCTTTTAAGGAATGCCCACATGCCAAGATTATCTCCTACGCATTGACTGGGAGGTAGTTTCTTTAGGTTTCACTACCATTTTGCTAGAGTTCAAATAAAGAAACAGAAAAACCCAAGATACAAGAAACTGTGCAGCTGACCCAGGAATGGATGAAAAGAAATGGCATGACAGCTCTGCGGCAGGCCTAAAATCCCACTGATTCAAATGATAAGAGAACAAGTTCCATTCAATAGGCAGAATGTAGAAGGAGCTGCAAGACCTCAGGAAGATGGTATAGGTGCTGTTTCTTTTCTCAACGAGGAAAAACAAGGGCAATCAGAAACTACAGGAAAAACCTAAAACTGCCAAGAAAACCACAGTCCAAATGTGAATCCAAAAAAACTGGAAAGCCTTTGAGTGACAGATGGAACGGAAGGGCCGGACCCCCACAAAAAAGAAAACGTAATCCCAGTGAACTACCTAATCAGCAGCTAATGGCAATTACAGTCTGTTAGAATAGTACACACGCTGTTTATTGTCTTCTTGTTCTTAGCCTCAGTCTGTAGACACAGCACGGGAGACTTAATCATGGCAACCAAAAACGAATCTATACAATAAAAACATAAAGGGGAAGTTGATGGAAGCTGAGCACAAGAAGGGGCAGCGGGGCCGGGAATGCAGAGTTGATGGGACAAGAAGCTGGTCTTGTGGAGAGCGACCTGGGGAGGGACTAGTGGTTTCCGTGAAGGACCCTTCCGGCCTTCTGATGTCTTCCTGTCCACACAAACTCTCTGTGGCTGCCTCTGTACGGAAAGTAGTTTCCAGGGGTGAACTGACAGCAACGTGGCTGGAGAGACTGAGAAAGGTGCCCCTTAAAGAGGGCTCCCTGATTTTCATTATGATTCAAAGTAATTTTTATTGCCACTGACAAACGCCCACTTCACACGCCAGCAGCACGGCACCGAAAGGAGCAGGGACTGGGCAGGAAAGGCGGCTCTCAGGGGCCGAAGCTGGCTGCCGGGCGCTTTCCCCGCCCGCACTTCCCTGCTCCTGCCCTTGCTTTGTGATTAAAAGGCTTCGAAGGGCGCATAACCCCACATTAGAAGAAATTCTTTCGGTTAGTTTAGAACACTGGAGGTGTACCAGAGTTACTTCAGGAGCTTTATTTCAAAATGAAAACAGAAAAAAACAAAAAAACAACAGAAAACAAAAAACTATGACCCAGGCCAATAAAACTGTCCTCTGTGGGGAAAGCCCTGGCTACTTCTAAAAAGCTCCTGGAGGGGGCGGCCAGCACGGGGCCCTGACTCCCACGCAGCCCTCTGGTGGCTGTGTGCTCGGCCTCACGCCGCCACCTCCGGGTCCCCACCATCCCTTGAGGACAGCACTCAAGGTTCTCTACTCCAAGACTACGTGTTCAGAGAGACAACTGACGTTGTTGCCAGGAGTGGAACCTGATAAGAACACTTTTTCTTTCAGGTGAAATAAATGTACACATGTACTCTGGTTTATAAAAAGATATCCTTCATAACTTAATTGCAAAAGGTAAAACTGGAAATAACCTACATGCCCAGCTATAGAGAAGTTGTCATTATGGTGTAGCCACAGGACAGAAGGGTAGATGGGCTTTAAAACAATAACCTGTCAATGATTTGAGATAATGAGTATAATAAAATGCCACTTGGAAAAAAAAGTCACTACTTAAAAAATTAGCTATATGTTATGACTTTGATTTTTGTTAAAGATATATATTTAAAGAAATTTTTTTTAAATGACTGGAAGGAAGTAGCTAGCTCAGCTGCTCTCTGAACTGCCTAACTAGCAGGAGCCCAAACCTCACACTTTGACCCCATCACCACCATCTCAAGGTACCCAAGGTTGTGCTGTGGTGACGGTGGCTCTGGTCCACGAAGCCAAGAAGTATGAACCCGAGAGCACAGAGGAGGCACTCGTCACCCACCCCCTTGCCCCAGGCCCCAGGTGAAGTGGCACTGGTTGGCCAAAGCCAAGCCCGGCGCTGGTGCTGTAGGCTAGCTTTTGGTGGCATTCTTGGGGGAGCACACCTGTGCAAGTATTTTGCACTTCAACCAGATGAGGCGCACTGCTGCAGAATAAAATACTTCAAATACAATGTCGCAAATGAGCCCTAGCTGCTGGCTACCAGTCAAAGGAGGAAAATATTAAGATCTATTAAGATCTGGGAGGAAAATGAGTCAATTTCTCTGCCTGTCTCAGAGTTTGCGGGTGGTGACCCTGCCACGTTCATGACTTTAAAAAGAAACTCTTAACCTGAACGAAAACCAGGTGTCTCCCTGCAGGCTCTCCCACTGTTAGGCCGCGCAGGAAGCCACTGCAGTCACTCACAACGTCCAGGTTGGCACCTCTATGCTCCGGTCCTGTCTCACCCACGGTTATCCCTGGTTGCACTGAAAAATCGGTCTCCGGGCTTCCTGTGCCACTGTGTCAGGGCAAAGGCACTTACAAACTGTAAGCAGAGCAGCCACTAAAGCCATGCAGCAACGCGCGGTCAGCAACTAGATTACGGCTCAATATTTGTAAAAAAAATTTCCTGTGGAAACTTCAATCAGTTCTGGAATGGCAGAGGAAAACAATACGGAGGATTTGATACTGAAGCATAATCCCACTATTTGTATTTTGGGCAGTGATTTTTTAAAAAATCTCGTTTCCTTGTCACTAACATACAGGGCTTTACATCTTTTCGACTTCTAATTCAATTAAAACCATTATCTTTATTTCCTTCCAGTCTTTTTTTTTTTTTTAAAGATAATTTTGTTCTGTTTTTGTTAAAGAAAAAGGTTAACTGCGGGGTAGTAAAGACAGAGGCCTTTCGCCAGTAGCGAGGAGGCCTGCCTGGCCCAGTGTGCCTCCCGGTCCCACCTCCCAGGTGAGGGAATGAAGTGCAGCCACGTCACGTGCCCCCGCCCTGCCCTCTAGCCCTTCTCTCCTCTCCTGCAACAAGTGGATACTCACAGTGACTTCCTTCCCCAGGCTGGCGGAGGCCAGGACACGCTTCATTCCCTCTCCACTTCCAATCTGCCATATCAAGGCCTCTGCAGCTTGGTTCTTAAAGGGCCAGTCTCTTGCTTGCAGCTCATACCAAACAGTCCTGTGGAGGCCACCCATGCAGCATGAGCTCTTGGCCTGCTCAGCCCAGCTCACACCCAGGGGTTTCTGCTGTCACAATGCCAGGAGCCCAGCCAGGGCCTCCAGGACCCTTCCCCAGCCTTCTTCACTTGCCCAGCTTCAGGGAATGCCATGAGGGGTCCTGGAGCCCCTCCCAGGTACTAGGGGATCGGTGGCCCGGTGCTCCCATTGTGTTCAAAAGTCTGAGGCAGTACAGGCTCTGAACAGAGATCCTGCTCTAACTGTTAACCTCAGCGGGCCTGGTACCTACACCCAAGGTTGTTTGAGAAGTAACAAAAGTGCCAAGTCCAGTGCCTGGCTTGCATCAGGCCTCCAGAAATGGTAAGGTCAGGGGAGGAAGAGACCACCGCCAAGGGAAGGATACCCAAGAGGCTACGGGGTGAGGCCTCACTCAGCCTCTCCAAGCCGCCTAGTCTCTCCCGACTCATCTGGACGGGGACTTTCTCTGTTAGACCCACACTGTCCAACGTGGGGGCCACTAAGCAACCGGTTTGTGGAGAGCAGGACTGAGATTAGGTGTGAAATAGACACTAAGTTTGAGCGCTTTCTAGGGCAAAATATCCCCTTAAATTTTAATTTTGATTACATGTTGAAATTGTATCTTGGATTTATTGAGTTAAATAAAATATAATTCTGAAACTGATTCCATGTGTTTTTCTTTTTTTTAATGTGTCTAAGTGCATATACATCTGGCTCACATTATACGCGGTGGGGCAAGAACAGGTGTGCAGTTGTCCATATGGAAAACAGTACAATCAATAAGTAATAACACAAGAACAAACTGTGTTTCACAGACTCACAACTGTAAACCTATTTTTGCCGCCCCCCGCCCATATTCTCTCTTTTTCTTTTGGTCAGCTGCATGTGCCCCTAGAAGCTGGCTACCAGGATGTCCCACTTCTCCCAGAGGGACAGTTCTTAGCTCTGGTGAGGGTCCTCCCAGGGCAATGAGTGGGACCAGAAATGGCTTAACTTAGTCCTCATGAAGCAACCCTACCGGGAGGTGCCACCACTCCCCCATTCCACAGGTAGGGAAAGGGAAGGTCAGCATTGTGGTCTCTCAGCCAACAAGTGGCAGAGCCAGGGCTCAAACATGCCTCCCCTGCCCCCGATGGCCAGCGGGGCCCTCTCTTTCGGCCACATTTGCCCTCAGAGCCCTAGGAAGAGGGCCTCCTCACCCAAACGCATAGATGTCAGCGGCTTTGGAGAACGGCAGCTGATCCTCGTCTTTCCCGGGGGTCATCTCGCGAACGATCTCAGGAGCCAAGTAGCACAGCCAGTCATGTGACAGCTTCAGCTGGTTCTCACGCCTAGAGGTCAAGAAGCCAAGGCAAGGATACAGGCCTTTCAGTGGCAGCAAAGAGGCTCGCCTGGCGCGCACGCGTCCCAGGGCCGGCATACCACCCGCACGCGGTCCAGGGAGGCAGCATGGATCTCACTGGTGCTTTTGGGGTTTGTTACAGAACAGCGATGACCAGGTTCTTCTAGGAAAGCAGGCCAACAAGGGGTCTTGGCAGGGAGTTGCACTTGAAGGTGCTGGGGAGACTGGAGTGTGTCTCTGCGCAGGAAATCGGATCTGCCTGTGCTCCTCACGGATGCCACTCTGCCTCCTAGGGGTCCCCCAGATGCTTGGGGAGGGTCCTTTCTCCCACCCCCACCCCCTGAAGATCTGGGGAAGTATAACCTGACATTCTTCCTCGTACTGGGGACCTGAACCCTGTCCTCTGCCCAAGTTGGTAGGTGTGAGTGAGGGAACCCAGCCTCCAGGGGGTCGGCCTGAGGATTAAGTGCATCAGGAAACCACACGTCACCTGAATCTGATTCTGGACCAGAACCACAAGGACAGGACCACAGCAGCCCTGGTCTTTCCTACAGGAGGTGCTGCTCCCCGGCAACAGGGAGCGAAAGCGCATGGACCTCGGCTGCACTTGGGCCCAGCCGGCCCCACCCAAACCGCCCTGTCCCGTCCAGGTGCCCAAGGTCTACTCACCGTCCCTCTCGGACCACGCCCGACATCCCAAACAGCCCGAAGTCCGTGATGACCACTTTGCCATTGTCATAGAAGACATTCTTGGATTTGAGATCTTTGTGCACGATGCCCTTGGCATGCAGATATCCCATGCCCTGGAAGACAGCATGCCGCACATGAGGGGCCAGGGAGATGAGTAACGATGGCACAGCGTCTGTCTGGGCCACACGCTGAGCTGGATGCCTTACCCGAATCCCCTCATTTAATCTTCACAATGCTATGCAGGGTAACTGTCTTCATTTTACAGATGAGGAAACTGAGCTCAGAGAGAGGAGGTCACCTACTCCAGGCCACACAGCTGAGATTTGATTTTGGGCCAGTTCCTGACCTTTATGGACCTTCGTGTTGTCCAGCTTCAGATAACATGTGGAAAGGGGCATGCATGGGAGGTAGGGGGGTCAGGAAGTATGTAAAGCGTGAGCAGGCCATCTATATAGTCATAAAGGGCCCACGTGATGTGGGGTCCTTCGGGCTTTACCCAGCTGGCCTCTCCCCTCAGGCTGGGCAAGGGCTCAGGTGGGGAACAGAGAGGAACTCCCACAGAGGGGTCCCCGAGTTCAGGAGGCCCTAATATCTGTGCCGTCATCAGAGCCTTGGACTAAGGGCAGAAATCCGGGGTCCAGGTTCCATCTCAGCTCACATCTGAATTTGCTGCGCAGCCTTGGACACTCAACTTCTCCGAGCTTCAGTTTCCTCATCTATCAAGCAAAAGGGCGGAGGTGGGTGATTTCTAAACAACGCTCTATTTGGGCTGACTGGCCAGGTGTTTGCGACGTGGGTGACCCAGCATAGGCATGATCTCATCTGAGGTCCATGCTGTCTTCTGACGCCAAACCCAGGGCTCCCGTGCACCCTGATGCCCTTGGGGGAGAGAGCGAGCGCCGGATCCTAACCACCAGACCACAGGGAGGCCATTTTGATGCCCTTGGGAACAGGGGCAAGATGCCATGACTGAAATGTCCGTCTCAGACCTCTCAGAAAGAGGCCCATGTAAATTCGCCTCCCCGTCTCCCACTCTAGGGAGCACCACACATGACACAAAATCTTTCTGGCTTTACGGTTATTTGGGCTCAGGGGTAGCAAGGTAAATACACCATATTTAGGAAGCAGAAAGAATGAGTGTGCCGTGGAATCAGACAGAACTGAGCCAGACAGGACTGAGCCAGAGCTCAGTCCCAGTGGGTCTGCAGAAGGTCAAAGAATTATTTACACAAGGCAGATGCTCCTCCGTGAGACGGGATTAGTGTGGTGTCTGTTGTGGCCACTTCCTTCAGGTCTGCTGAGAGTTGTCACCCTGCTACAAAAGCAGGGAGTTCCAGAAAAGAGTGACTTCCTTCTCCCCCAAACTGCCCTGGGTACAAGACAACCCTTAAAATATCTGCCCATTTCCCAAACCAAAGCAATTGCACACGCCTTCTGCAGTGGCCTGAGCGCCAAAGACCTCCCCGTGTACTGAGCAGGGACCAGCTGTGTGTCAGAGGACAAGTCACTGTACCCCCCTGAGCCTTGCTTATAAAACAGGTGCCCCCGCCTCAGAAGACCAGCTTAAAGAGACACGACAGAAGGCGCTTGGGTCCGGGACACAAACTCTCCTTCTTCCCGTAATTTCAGTGTTCCCAGAGTGGTCCCCAAACTGCAAACTCTAACCAAAGTCAGGCCCCGTTACTGCATTCAGTCTCAAGATATCACAGCCGAGTACAAAAGGAAGTGGCTTAGAAGCTCCCAGCAGGAGGCCAAAGGGCAAGGGGGACAGTTCTGCAGCAGAGAGAAAAACCAAAAAAAGCCGGCAGAAGCAGCTTTCTGGCTCTGCGCTTACAAAACCTTTGAGTAACTTTTCTTTAATCCTTACCCAAGGATGTGGTTTTGTTTGTTTGTTTGTTTGTTTTCAGAGGGAGGAAGGGGAGAGAGAAACATCGATGTGAGGAAAACATCAATTAGCTGCCTCCCATACGTGCCCCAACTGGGACTGAGGCTGCAGCCTTTTGGTGCGCGGGGTGGCACACCCACCAGCTGAGCCACCGGCCAGGCCCCTTGAGTAAATTTTCTCTTCTGCCCTGGGATCTTGCAGATGGTTCAGTGTTCTGAGAGTGTGGAGAACTGTTGGTGGGGAGAGAGGGGCAGGGCCTAGCAACGCTGGGGGCAATAAGAAGTAGGGGTGTTACTCTGCAGTGCTCTCCAGCTTCTCTGAAATAAGAGGCTCAGTGAAGGTATAAATGTGGTACTTGGGTTCTGGGAGCTTCAAAAGTTTAATTCATTAGCCCGGGCCCACAGAAATGTCATGTGGAAATCTTGGTTTGCCCATGAAAGTCACTGCGGCTTCTGTTTTTTCCTTTTAAAAGACATACACACACGGACAGAAGGAGGGAGCGAGGGAGATGCAAGGAAAGGCGGCGAAGAGAAAGGAAAGACAGGAAAGGGACCCAGCGCGGGCGGAGCCGCTGAGGAAGCCGTGCGACAGAAAGCAAGGAGAGAGAAAGCCCTGCCCCACGGTGTTTTGGTTTCTGCCTGGGCCTGGTGCTGTACAAGCAACAGTGAGTTTTCTTTCATTTTAAAAAGTTTCTTTCCTTCTTCTTTTTTAAAAATTGATCTGAGAGACGGAGAAGGGGGTGAGAGAGAGAGAAACATCGACCTGCTGTCCCACTTATGCACGTGTTCATTGCTTGATTCCTGGATGTGTCCCGACCAGGGTCGAACTCGCAACCTCGGTGTACTGGGAGAATGCGCTAACCCACTGCGCTACATGGTCAGGGCCGTTTTTCTGTCATTTTTATTTCACTGCTTTAAAAGGATGAAAGAACAAAGCCTGCCTGAGTTGAGCCGGAGGGCCTGTCTTCTTGAAACTTGGGTTTGGAAACTTTGAGGCAGAAAGCTTGGGTTCCTCCCCCAGCAGCCCACAGCCACGGCAACACTCACCGCGGGCTGGCCCTGTCCCCCGCGCTCTTGCCATAGATTATCCCATGCTACCCTTGCGTCAGTCCACTGAGGGCGGTTATGTTGGTAACCCCATTTCATAGCGGAGGCAGCCAAGGCTTAGGGAGGCTACACAACCTGCCCAAAGTCACACAGCTGGCGTGACCAGGACTCAAACTCAGGCCATCTGTCTTCAAAGCTCGCCGCGTTCCTCCTCGACCAATCCAAGTCCATCACTGGTAACCTAGTTTCCAGCCCACGGCTCCAACTGGACAAGACACGGGTGGAGGGAAGGAGATGGGGTCCCACCCTCGAGGCGCCCCAGCTCAGGGGGGAGACAAGGCCGTCACCGTCACCCTGACACAGGCCAGCAGAGCAGGCAGATGCCCCTTTACCTTGATGATCTCCTGAGCGATCTGCCTGGTCTTGTTGATGTCCAGAGAGGTCTTGGGGTCCCTCACAAATGAGTGTAATGTCCGTCCCTTGCAGAAGCTGTGTAGAGAGTGGTGGGGTCAGGCTGTGGTCTGGGGCCAGCGGGGCCTGATCCCAGCCCTTGTGGCGCCCAGGAGGAGCTGTGGGCACCGGAATCCTTGTTCTTCACCAAGCCTGCCGCCCATTCCTTCTGGGGCCTGGCCTGAATGTACAGAAACATGCCCGCAGGTGCCCCACTCCTGAGACCCAGGGCCTGCCCACCTGGAACAGGAAACCGAGTTCGTCCAGGCTCCTGGCAATTCATGGGAGCTCGCCCTGGGGGCTCAAGGCAGGCTGAACTCAAACCCCGATGGGTGGGATCTGGCCTTTCAGGGCAGTTACAGGGCCAGGGAGGCGCTGGGTTCACTGTAATGAGGCTCCTGATCGTTTCTACTGTTTTCTGATCACAGAGATTTTATTACAATAAAGGGGTGTGTGAGGGGGTACGGGGTGGAAGGGCCTGTCAGGGGTGGCAGAGTTATTACTGGCTAAGGGCCTGCATTTGGGGGTCTCCATCTACGTTGACCCTTAAAACCTGAGAAGGATCGGATAGAATGTGTGGCTCATTCTCCTGTTCCAGGGAGGTGACTTAAGCCACCTGAGGAAGGGGCTAGATTTTAGGAAAAGTCTCCCAGGAGATAAGATTCGAGGAGCCTCAGAAACTGAGAATTGACTGAGGGGTCCGGAACAGTGGCCCATCATTCCTTATCTGTGTTCCGGTACCTTCGGAATATTCTAAAACATGTTATATTTTTGTTAGTGAATGCTTTGTTACGTTGTTATGTGTATTCCCTTTAAGCAGGCTCGGATATCTTATGAAACTGGGTGCGTAAGATATAAAACGATGGACAGAAGGATGGGCAGTGCAGGGGGCTGGGATGCGGGGGCTGTGGAGCTGGCGCAGCCGCAGTAAGTAAGGCTCCTTAAAAACACTCCCTGTCGTGCAGTGGGTTCGAATTTCATCCCTTGGTATGGTGGCCTGGGGGTCTCACACTACTCAGGAGTTCTGGTGGGTGGTTACTTATAACTGTTTCTGTTAAACAAGCAAAATGGAAGGTAATTTTTACTTAGTAAATACAGTTTGTTTGAGGAGGAAGTTTTTTTTAAAACACTGAGTCCAGCTACAGGGAATGTCATCAGAATATTAATGAGGGTTCTCTTGGCTCATGGTATTAAAGCGATTTTTAGTTTCTTTTTGAAACCTCCATGTATGTTCCAAAATTTCTTGACTAACCTCATATTGGTTTTTCCTGATTTGATTTTATTTTTAAAAAGATTTTGTTTATTTATGTTTAGAGAGAGGGGAAGGGAGGGAAAGAGAGAAGAAGAGAAACATCAATCAGTTGCCTCCCGTAAGTACCCGAGTCAAATCCGCAACCCAGGCATGTGCTCCAACCAGGAACTGAACCAGCAGCCTTTTGCTTTGCGGGACAATGTCCAACCAACTAAGCCACACTAGTCAGGGTGCTTTTTCCTGATTTTAGAAGTAAACGCCCAACAACAACTTTTTCAAAGTGGTAAAAATGTTTCAGTTTCACACCCCCTGGTGCCAGGGGGAAGGGACACGCATACGGTGACGGTGGGAGAAGAAACTGGTGAACACTTTCTGGACTAGAAATGGGCAATACATCCTCTGATCTGGCCCAGTACATGTCCTCATAGAAGGTCACCAAGATACGGACACTCTGTCATAATAATAGAGGACAGGTTAGATTATGGGACAGGCAGTGATCAGCTTAAGAGAGAACCCAGAGCCCGGTTGTGTGACTCTCTTCCCAACCCCATTCCACTTTCGGTAGCTTGAAATCAACTGTGGTGAGAATATTTACACCACAGGAATTGACAGATGCCACAAACCAGGGCTTCCCTCCCCAGTGCCCGGGAGCTGGTTGTTAAACACCAGTGCACCACTGGGTTCAAACACATCATGGGAATACTGTGCAGGTGTTAAAAGACTACAGCAGACCTCCAACCTAAGCTCAAGTGAGGAAAGCAAGGTGTAAGCCAGTATGATCTCTGCTAGATAGTTTAAAAATATGAGTATATGCAATTCTTTATTTTAATGGAAGACATGATAAGGAACTGTTTCCAGTGTCCACAGGTGGGGAAAAGCACCCTGTTGGGGTAGGAGCAGACTGGTTCTCACTTTGTAGCTTTCTGGAGCATTTGAATTTTCTCTCCCCTTGGGTATCTATCATTTATTTAATTTTTAATGTCAATGGTATCATATGATGGGGAAATTATGCCCCATTTTTTGTACCTGTCTACATGAAAACTCCGTCTTCCAAAAAAAGGTGAACTTTTTTGCCAGTTATAAAAACAGTCATGGGAATGTTATGTATGGACAGTATAAGAAATACAGTCAGTAATATCTGAATAACTATGTACGGGGCCAGATGGACTTAACATCACTTCGTAAGGTGTATAAACTAATATAATATTGTATGCCAACCATAACTGAAAGCTAAATTGAAAAACAAAACCCTTCCACACCTTCCAGGGCGCCCACATAAATAAGGGGGCCCCGGGGGAGGGGAGGCTGGGTGGCCACCCTAGCAAGGGCCAGGGCTCGGGTTACCTGGTGATGATGGCCAGGTGGGGCGGGTTCATGCAGGCCCCCATGAAGAGCACCACGTTCTCATGCCGTGTCTGCCGGTAGTTCATCACCTCTTTCTTGAACAGCTTCAGGTGGTCCTGGTTGTGGCCGTCCATCTCCAGTAGGCGGATGGCCACCTCGCCATGCCAGCGGCCACGGTGCACGCGGCCCCAGCGGCCCTGCCCGATGGGCTCACCCAGCTCCACCTGCTCAAAGGGGATGTCCCACTCCTGCAGGTACACACTGGTCTGGCTGGCCTTGCGCGAGATGGGGCCCTGCCAGGGCCGGCGGGGGCTTGGCAGGTCATCCACTTCATCCTCATCGTCTTCTGCCTCTGACTTGCCAGCCTCCGGCTCCTCGGCCTACAAGAGCAAGGGAGGGAATAGGGAGGGGCAACAGATGTGGCCTCAGCTCACTCCCCTTGCCCAGAGCCCCAGCCAGGCAAGGGAGGACGACAGGCATGCACTCAGGGGACCCGGGTTCTAGTCCCAGCTCTGCACTGGCTTGCCGCAGACAGAAGCGGGTCGCTCACACCATGGAGCTTATGTGTCCTCATCCACAAAATATGGCCCTCGGCCCAGGTGGACCCTGAGGCCTTCCCCCGCCCACCCCGACACTCCAAGATCTACCTCCCTGTGACTAGGGAAGAGTGTTAACATCCCCAGGCATGAAGAATTTAACTGTATGCATTCTCTCTGGGTATTCTTTTGTTTAAACAGAATTTCTGTTAACATTCTGCTAGTGTTACTGGGAGCCAGGCTCAGCTGACACTGTGGTTCAAGGGTCAAGGCAGTGGTCTTGGCCCTGGCTGCAATCAGAATTACCTGAGGAGGTTTGGCATCAGATGCCTGGCCTCGCCTTAGGCAGAAGGGCAGTCTCTAGGGCTGGGGCCCAGGCTGCTGGGCTAGGAGTGGGACCCATGGCAGTTAAGAGCTTACTTTAGCCCCCAAAACAGAAAAGCAAAAGGAAGCTTGCTTCGTTGCATCCCTCATCATTCTTCCCTGCCGTGCACATCTGCCCACATCTGCTGCAGCAGGCACCTGGATGGCCTGTGCCAGGACCAGTGCCCACGCACTGCCTAACCTCCCACATGTGCTGAGATGGAGAGGGGGAGAGAGAAGGCACTGTCTATGGCTCACCTCCACTTCGTGATCCTCCGACACGTCTGCTTTTGGCTGGTCGTCGAGCCTAAGAGTGAAACAGCATTTGTCAAGGAGACCCTGAGGGTGGGCCACTCTACTCTCAGCTTGGCAGGGGACTCCCCATGTGAGGTGTGAGCAAAGGCCGCTGGGCCTGGATCCTCGCTTCGAGCTGCCTGGCTGTGGGAAAGGCAGTCTGGATGCTGTGCAAACAGCCAGGAGGCCGGGGCCCAGGCCCCAATCCCCTTCTGCAGCCTCGGCCTTCTGCAGACTAACCTGAGGGTGGGGATAAGGGGCGGGCAGTAACCACCAAGGCCCTTTCAGATCTGACAACCAGTGCACAGGTTCCGAGGCCAAGCACAGACCCTAACATTCCACTTGAGAATTGGTTCTGTCACATCCTAGCTGTGTGACTGTATGCAATTTCTTAACCTCTCTGAGCTGGCTTTCCTATCTGCACATTGAGGACCACAACTTTTTCAATGCTTGCTTGGGAACATGAGTCAGGTGCTCAGCATGGCCTCACGATGAGAATGGGTTCCATAAGCAGGAGCTATTTTGAGTAGGTTTCTGTAACTGAGTGCCCTTTGCCCCCTCCTCCTGGGTCAGGTTTACAGCCCCTTCCAAAGCTGACTGCACTGATAAGAGCCTAATTGAATTGGTGTGGCTGAGTTCACGGGCCTAGAGGGTGAATGAGCCCAAGGAGTTTGCCATCTGGCCGGTCCGGGTGCTCGGCAATGTGTAGAGTGGGAGGTCAGAGACTTGGGGGTGGGGGGATGACCAGGGATGGGATCCAGCTGTCACAAGTCCCCATGGAAGAGAAAGGGGACGCAGCATAGAAATGCCTACCGGGTGCTGTCTGCTGCTTCGGGGAACGGGGCTGCCGGTGGAAATGCTGAAATGTCTGGAGGAAAGAGAAAGCAAATGTGAAGCATGAGACCACCTTCCCACTCCCCCCAAAAGACAGTGCTGACACGCAGGGAAGTGGGTTCCCCCTCGCAGCCCCGTACAGGGCAGCACGTGTGTTCCCCAGGTCCCTTCCATTAGGGCCAACTCGTGCTTTTCCTAAGACCGAACATGAATGCAGCCTCTACAGCATTTGGGTTGTCCCAGGAGGGGACACCAGGTGTGAGAGGAGGCTGAGACTTCTCAGTTAAAGCCCCTCCCCTGTGGTCAAATTGCCTCATACAAGCAAGAAAACGGGGCTGCTATCCACCGGATGTGTGGGCCAAACCCTCCTGCCCTGCTTGGAGGCTGGGGCTGGTGGCAAGAGCCCTTGAAAGTAGTGAGACCCCTTCGCTGAGGCCGGCAGAGGCGGAAGGCAGGACTTGCAGGTGGCTCATTAGTCACACCTGGTGCCTGTCACCATTGCTAGGACTTTCTGCTGGGAGCTGCAGCTCCCGCCCCCTTGGCTTCCAGGTTTGGTGGATGGCTCTGAGGGGAGAGGAAGAAATGCACAGTGTGCACGGCAGCCCCTGGGGGCTCCCCAGACTTAGCACTGACAGTTGCACTGCCAACAGCAGACGGATGGTCACGCCGGTGTGAAACCAATGTGTTACAAGCCAAACCCTCCATAGCTGCTTCTGCTGCCAGTCTCTTTCTATTCTCCCCAGCCCCTCACATAGCGCTCAGGGAAGATGGCCGTCCCAGGGCTGGGTGGGCCCCTTGCTCCCTCCTCTTTTGTCAGTACAAGGAGGCAACTGCAGTTAGCAGTGGCTCAGGCTAATCGGTGGCCTCTCCCTGCCGTCTAGGACAAAGAGCCTCCCTATCAGCCACCGCGCCTGGACCTGCCTCTTGGGCTTTCTCCCTTGGTGCCCCGGAAGGCCCCCTGGGCCACAGGTTCGCAGTGTCTCTGGGGCCTCACAGACGTAAGGAATCGGATTGAGGCGGCGGGCCTTCTTATCAGGGAAATGCACACATGCACCCACCGTCCTGTGCACGGTTTCCGGGGGATCCTGGACCCAGGAAGCCTCTGCTGAGGCCTCCTCCCGACACCACTGTATCGTGTCTGCAGACTGACAGGATGGCCTGACATTTCTAACCAGCAACACTGCTCAAATGATTCCACAGAAGGAAAACATGGGTGGGCGCATGGGTGTTCAGGGAGAAGGGGCACCCAAGGTGGGAGGGCAAAATGCCTCTGATGCCTCATATTTCTCCTTAAACATTAAGAGTACACTGTGCATTCTGCTCCAAAATGTGTCCATGTTTGTTTAATAGAAATATATTTTTCTCCTCTCCCCACAGTGTATCTTCAGAGCCCTTCTGGAAGAAGAGATAGGTTTTCCCAATGCTTTCAGGTACCCCCTGTACACCATCCTAGAGCTACTAACCAGGGGGCTCCTGCAGCAAAACCACAGCAAAAATTGGCATGAAACCACAGAGGCAGCTCAGGGGGCCGGCCCCAACCCCAGCTGGCCTGCGCATGCCTGCAATATGCCATATGGCTGATCCTGTAAGAACTAGCAAATGCTTCGACTCACCCCCCAATAGAACTGAGTTAGGACATAGAAAAGCCTAGAATAACCAAAATACCATGACTTCAGGACAGGCCTAGGAAAAAAACAATTAGCTACTGTCTTTGTCTGAAACACACAGAACCTTCATATGGTTAAAATAAGAATTAAAGTTGCAGATTACTTATAATAATGCTTGCCACCTTCAAGTAGAGAAATAAGGACTAATTGTATAAATGCCTTAGGGGCAGGAATATGGTCAAGTGCAAAAACTGGCTCATAGTAGGTACACAAAATGATTTTTGTAGAAGAGCATCAATGAAATTGTCTCATTGAATTGAAAGTTTTTCCTTTAAACTTTCTGCACTAAGGAGGCATTTCTGATAAGTGGCCAGAAGATGGCGATGTGCAACAAGACACTGGAAGGTGAAGCCCACTGAGTAAGTGAAGCCTGCAGACCTTCCCAAACTCGCCTTCCCTTTTTAAGACAGAGTAGCAGTTAGTTTCCTTGTTATTGTACGGAGGGAAATATGACAGATGCTCACAAGGCACCAGTAGAAAGTCCTCTCTTCCATTATGCATACTGAATTTCTGCCACCTTCTGGCTGTGTGATCTTGGACAAGTTGCCTGTGGTCTCTGTGCAAGAGGCCAGGCAGGATGGACATCAAGGTCCCACCCAGCAAGGAGGGGTAGCCTTCACTGCCCCTGTGAAGGCTACAACTCATCCTTCCCCCCTTTTTAGCCTTAAGAGACAGGCGGCTCTCAAAACAGGTGGGGGTGAGACTCAAGCACCTCCAAGGTGCACAGGGTGAGGGCGCCCAGGTGGGCTGGACAGGGGGGTCACAGCAAAGAGCAGTTAGTGGAACCATGCAAAGGACTCACCTGGAAAGATAAACTGCTGTCTATGATGAATGAAGTAGGCAGCTTTAAACAGAAGAGGAGGTAAGTCACACACAGAACAGCAAATGAAGCGAGGTGGGAGGGACACAGGCCTGGGCCAGGGAGGGAGGGGCTGGTTATGGGGCCGGAGCAGGGGTGCCCCAGCGGGGCCTGGCTGGACAGGGCAAACCATGCAGGAAGGAAGATAAAGAGCTGGGAGAAAACAGGTGCTGGCAGGAGCCCCCAGGAATGAAGGGGCTTGCACTGGAGGACTGGGGTTGAGAGACGCATCTCCGTGGCCACCCCGCTGCAGAGCTCTGGCCAGTTCCATCCACCTCTCAGGCCTGCTTCTCTGTGAAATGTGCACGAGCCCAGGAGGGTGAAATACAGCGAGTAGAAACACAGTGATTCTGATATTCCACAATGGTGCTGAGGCTTCGCAACTCGACCTCACCATCCAGGAGGGGAAAAAAATCCTCTCAAGGATAACTGAAGGGAACTCGCTGGGAATCTGAACTCTGACCCATGATTCTAGTCCCAACTCTGCCACTTGCGAGGCTCTAGGACCTTGAGAAGCTGGCTAAGCTCTCCGGCTGTGTTGTAAAACGGGGTAGAAATAGCCTTTCCCCAGGCCCGTCCTTGAAGATAAGCTGAAATGCTCCTGCACAGCACAGCGGGTGGGCGGCAGGGTTCCTTTGCCATATTAGCCCCTGGGCAGCCCAGCCCCGCACTGACTGGCACGACCGGAGAGATAACAGGTCCTGGAGAGAGTGAGGGCTCTGTGCAGGGGACATCAGGGAAACCTGAGAGGCTCTGGCTGACATCGCAAAAAAGACTTTCTCAGTGGCTGTTGTTTTGTAAAGAGGCCCTTCCTTTTAGAGAAACTCAAAGTAGGAGGTTTAGCAAGGCCGGTTTCAGAGCGGATTAATGACAAAGCGGGAGGCGAGAGGAGGTTAATCAAATAGGCCATCGCTCAGGTGCGTGGAGGGGCGGGCTATGATCAGGACAAAGCACTGATGTCAGGAGATATCCAGCCATGTGTGTACTGAAGTGAAGGGAGAGCAAAAGAGAAAAAAGATCCCTACAAAAACCTCAGCCTCTCATCATCCCCAAAAGAAGTCCCTAGAACCCTGCTGAGATGGGCTCAGAGAAGGTACCAGGCCTCCCGCTGGCTGCGGGTGGGCCCCAGCTGGGGGTCCCTTGGCACAGGAAGAGTTGTGCTTCTGTCCTCCTGGGCCTGCAGCCTCCGGGGCCAGTGACAGGTGGGGCCTGACCTGGACTCCACAGGCTGAAGCCGGCAGCGGGGCTGCGTCTGGGCCGGGAGCAAACTGGAGCACCCCAGCCACTCCTCCTTCCTCCACGTTGCCAGCTGAAATGTGCTGGAGGCCAAGACCCACTGCTAGGAGCTGCTGGGAGGCTGAGGCCGAGGCTCAATCCTCAGATGGACAAATGGGCTTCACTACTCCCTGAGGAGGCGGGGCACCCCAGGGCAGCCTTGGCTGGGGCCAAGTTGGAGGTCAGCTCTGCTCAGGTCTGCTCCAGTACGCACGCCCCGTGGGACTCGGTGTCCTTGTCTACACACGGGGATAAGCTAATGCCAACTTCACGGAGTCTCATTATATGGAAAAGAAACAAACACTTCCATTTAAGTAGCTTGTCCAGATCTCAGAGCAGGTAAGAGACAGAGGCCAGGATCCCCCTTCCAGGCCTTCTAGGCCCTCCCTGGCTCCTAGGAGCTCATAAGCCCCGAGTGAGTGGAGTGAGTGGGCAATGCCCAGTGGAAGGCAGGCATGTGCAGGGGGCAGCATGGGGATTAGGTCAGGAACACAGGCTTCATGTGACACAGAAGCCTGGCTCTACTACTTCTGTGCTGTACAGCTCGGAGCAAGTCATTTCCTCTCTTTGAACCTCAGTGTCCCCATTTTACAAACGGGGGCCGTAACAGCACCTGACTCAGGGCTGTTAACAAGTTAGACACAGTAATGTGATTGAGCCTGGCCCAGCGCCTGGGCCCCCACAAGTGCTCTTAGTGGCTGCAGTGCTTGACCTTGAGCCTCCTGGGGGGTGCTGAGAAGGGGCAGCAGAGCCCATGCCTAAGAGATCGAAAAAGCCCAGAGGGCTGGTACCTGGGAAGTTGAATCTGCTGTCCCGCTGGCCAGGCGAGGGGTTGGGCGGTGTGGTGGCACTGGGTGGGTTGGATGAGGTTGGGAAGGGAGCCGGCGAGGAGGGCGTGGACGACGTGGTGGAGGACGGGTTGCTGCTGGAGTCCAGGTGGTTCATGGCCGGAGGGGGCTCCTGCAGAACCAGAGATGTGAGGAGGGGCAGGGGCCGTGGCTGCCCTGCCCAGCCTGCCTCCCATGCCCCTCACCGGGGCCCTTCCTTCCCCGTGTGAAAATGAAGAGGTCAGCCCCAGGGCATCCCGACAGTTTATCGTAGGTCTAATATTTGCGGGCAGAATGGCAGAGGGAGAGCCCTGCCTCGGCGCCCACCCCCTGGGGGGCTTCTGCTCATCTCTAAGACATACTTTCCTCTCAGGAGCCCTTCCCGAGCCTTGGCCAGGACCACGCCCCACCTCCCACAGCTCCCAGCACTTCTCATCAGGACAAACTGTGGTCTGTCAGCTGCAGGGATCTGGGGTGGTTTTGTCCTGGGGGGCAGTGCAGGGCAGGGACCACGCCTATGCATCACACACCCAGCACCTGGCTCTGAGCCTGTGCACAGTTGAGTTTTTTAATGAATTAAAATCAGCCTCTGACAAGTATTTGTTGAGTGTGTGGTATACAGCAGGTGCCTAACAGTGCTCCATCCATTCTTTTGCAGGCTTGCTAGCTAGGCCCACCCGGTGGTTTGGGTCCTGACAAGGCCAAAGGACTGCCTGAGAGAACGCCAGAGCGGGGTCGATTCTGTATTAGGTGGCACATTGTTCCCCAGACCCAAACATCAGCAGGTGTGGGGAGGAATTCCTTGGTCAAAGAAGTTGGGGCCAAACTGGGTTAAATGCTAAATTCTCTTCCGTAGGCCCTAAAAGCTCTGTTATGTACAGTGGGCTCTGAAACCCACCGAAGCTATGCAGCGGGCCTCAAGCCCAGGGACAGCCAGCACCACCTGGAGCCAGAGAGGGAAGGAGCTGGATCCACTATCCCCATCCCACTCCAAGGCCCCAGGCCCTCCGGCCTTGTCGGGGGAGTGGCTATGAGGCAGGTTGCATCCCAGCTCCTCCACTCAGCACCTGCATGACCTGGACTCACCATCCCACCTTTCTGAGCCAGTGTGCCAGCCATAAAGTGGGTGTATCAGCTGGTGCTCATTTGCTCAACATTCAATACAAACATTTAAACCTTACTGCCTATTGTGTGACCAGCACTGATGTAGGTGTCAGAGACGCAGTGGGATTCAGGCAATGTGGCCCTGACCCCAGAGCACCTGCCCCGGGGAGACGGACAGCAAACAGGTGACTGCACCATGCCACGTCAGGTCACGAGGAACGCTGGGGAAGCAGTGGTGCGGTCAGGAGCCCTGTGCCTGAGGTCACGTCCAGGTGGGGCTGCCCCGAGGATGCTCTGAGGATGTGAATGGTGTAAATGCTGGGAAGAATGTTCCAGGAAGAGAGAACAGTGGGCACACAATTCCAGAGGCAGGAATGAGCAGAGCCTGTCTGAGCGAGCGTGGGGGGAGGGCGGCTAGAGAAGAGGCCAGAGAGACAGGCCAGCACTTGTGAGATAAACGGGAGAAACGCGTGGCCCTGAGCACAATGCCTGGCACCTAGTGAGAACTCAGGAACTGCTGGCTGCGGTTCTGATAATGACCATGACCCGGGGATATGGGAAGGCCAGCACCCAGTCACTGCTCTCAATGAGATGAGACCCAGTTCTATGTTGCTTAAGGGCAGAGCAGGTGTGGGCAGGAGGGGCTCCTGGAGGAGGAGGGACCCTGAGTGGGTTTTGAGAACTGACAGAAGGGTGAGGGGTGGGTGTCCAGGTGGGTGGAAATGCAGATGTGCGTACGCCCGGGTGTGAATGGACAGGAGGTGAGTGACGGGTGTGCAAGGAGAAGGGTGCACTTCGTGCAGCTGGAGAGCGCAGGGCAGGTGCAGAAACAAGGCTGGTAAGATGGCGAGTGGCAGGTCAGGGGTCCTGGAACCCCACTGAGGAACTGCGCCCATCTGTGACGGATGGCACTGTTCCTGACAAGTAAGCTCACGAGTGTCGCCTTGTTACCCCTGTGGCGCCCTCTGAGCGAAGGGTTATCCCCACTTTACAAAGCAGGAGAACCGAGGCTCATCAGAGAGGGAAAGGGCTCTACTCAAAGTCACAGGATGAAGGGGAACAGTCAGGACCCAAAGCCAGGACGCTGGGTCCCAACGCCTTTCCACACCCTCGCTGCTCCTGGTGGGAACACCGTCATCGAGGGCAACGTGACACGGGCTGGGAGGCAGGGGAGAAGACCCCCCCGGGCCCAGAGGAGACAAGTCCAAGCGGCTTGCAGCCTTTGTTTGATGGTAACAGGGGACCCTGGACTCTCCCGGAGCAGCCCCCGACGCTGCATCTTCAGGGTCCTCTCTTCCCTCTGCCCAAACCTCTCCCCAGGCTGGCCCAGCCATGCGGCAGCCAGTCACCTGGTCTGGGGCTGGGGCATAAAATGCTTGAAACACACAGCCAGACCCACAGCGGCCTGGGGGAGGCCACCGGCTCAGTGGTCATCAGGACAGTGGTGGGTGTCTGTCAGCAGCCACCAGCATGGGTGCCTCATAGAAACCACGCACAGCTGTGCAGGGGCTCCACGACATGTCTGCAGACCCTCCGTGGGGGACTCAGGCCTTTGCGAACCCGTCTAGCTGCAGGGGCATCTGTTCACATTCGCGGAGAAGCCCGGCCCAAGCTATGTGAACAAATGCACTTGAATGTACCACTCTTGAAGGCCCGTGTGTGGCACTGTGACTAAGGCGCAGGCTCCGGGCTGGGCCTGTTTCTCACCAGCAGGGGACCTGTGCTCAGTTTCCTCATCTGTACAATGGAGGTAATGTCAGTATGTACCTTTTAGAACTACTCTGAGGGTCAAAGGAAACACCACTGGAAAAAGTTTCTGATTCACAGTCAGTGAAATATTAGCTGAAAAAAGGAGGGGGTTGCGTTATGGGCATGTAACTGTAAGTGTGAAGTCTGCTGAATGGCTAAAAGATAGGCTCCCCGAAGGCCACGTTCTGGCCACAGACCTGGACTGCGTTGTCATGCTAGGCCTCCATGTTAGGGGGACTTTACAGAGAGGAATCCCAGGGTGGGGGTTCTCCCGGCAGAAGCGACAGACCCCTGGGCCCCCGTCCAACGTACCTTCTTTGTCAGTGCTTTGGGGAGGGTTCCAAAATGGGGTTCGGCTGCTCTGTCCACTGGGTTGTTGATGTCCGAAGGGACAGACTCTGTCCTCCGAATCCTAGCTACTGAAGAGGGGGGACCATCAGCAGGGACCGGGCTGAGCTAAAGAAAGGCTCGCCCAAAATCCAGAAGGCAGTGGGGAGGAAGGGCACAACACTCACTTGGAAGGAAGGATATCCTGCAGGCGGGGGCTTCCTTTGTGCACTTGTTGTGACACTTCAACCTGGTGGAGAAGGCAGGGGTCAGAGCACGGAGGGCCATGTGGGTCCCGGTGCACGGCCAGGGCTTGGAAGCGCTGGCTGGCAGCCCCAGGCACGGCACCCTGGACTGCTTCAACTTCCACTGATTTCTCAACCGACGTCGGCTCAGAAGTGTGGAACTGACGTCGACAGGGCCAGGAGGTGCGACCTGTTGAGCCTTACCGCCTTTAGCTGCTGCCTGCGGCTCCTCAGAGCGGAGCAGGTTCGATTATAACCGTTTTGACCTGTCACATGTGGGTCACGCACCTGTTCCTCTTTTCTAGAGGACAGAAGGCCCTCCACTCTCATTCAGAAAGCTCCGCAGGAATCTGAACTTACCACAAAGTAAGGTGAGTTAGCCCTGGCCGGTGTAGCTCAGTGGATTGAGTGTCGGCTTGCGAACCAAAGGGTCGCCAGTTCGATTCCCTAGTCAGGGCACATGCCTGGGTTGCAGACCACATCCCCAGTAGGGGACGCGTGAGAGGTAACCACACATTGATGCTTCTCTCCCTCCCTTTCTCCCTCCCTTCCCCTCTGTCTTAAAAAAACAACAACAAAAAAAAACAAATGAACAAAAAACAAACAAATTAAGCCCGGTGAATGCCTGCACTGCCCAAGGCTATCCCAGGGACGCAGAGGAAGGGGCTGGGCTCTCGTTTTGGGCCTGTCAGCTGCCCTGTGTCTCAGGGTTCTCACTGATCAAACGGGTCCACAGGTGGGGCCCTACCAGCCTCGCACTGCAACTGCAGTGCTGGGCTCAGGAGTCGCCCTCCCCAAGTGAAAGGCATCACTTGAAAGGGTGCTGGAGGTCCCAGTTTAAAGCTAAGTGGCCAGGAGCCACAACAAAGACCGGAGAGAAAGCTCTGGTATCTCAGTGATCAGGGGAGTCGTCAGGAAAAACAATGTATCCACCAGACATGGACACGGATGAGACCCATCGCCTACAGCCTCGGGGGAACCCAAATGCTTTTACACATCCTAGCTCAGACTCTTGGAGCAATTCTGATGGACGTAAACCTGGAACCACCCTCCAAGGTGTATAAATGACAAAAATGGGGCCCAGAAAGGGGGAGCACCTCAGCCCCAGCTGCAGCAATGCGGGCGCCAAGTGGGCGGGAGCAGAGTCCAGGTCCGCCCTCCGTGAGGTGAGGCGGCAGGGGAGAGACTCTGCTCACGCCCCGCCACTCCCTACCCTTGTCCTTCTCCCAGAAACCACAGCGGGAGGAAGGGGGAAAGCTAGATTTGCACGGAACCTACATTCTTTCCCCCTGCGAGCCACGGGCCACCTCTCTGTCCTACCTTAGCCCGTCCCTGTTTCCTACCCCTTGCGGGCTAAAGTGTCGGGCTAATTTCAGAACTCCTTACAGGTTCCCAAACAGTCCTCCCATTCCCCTCTGCCTTTGTTCAAGACACTCCCTCGGCCTGGGGTTCACTTTCCTCCTTGGTCCTCCTGGCTAACTTCTGTTCATCCTTCAAAGCCCACCTCAAAGAGTCCCTTCTCCTGGGAGTGCCTTGCTCGATGCTTCCTTAATCTCCCTGGAGAGGGCTGATCACTCCTTGGGGTGCTGAATGGGATCATGAATCGCAGGTTTAAGAGAATTCTGAACTCTGACTTGCCCTAAGGCCAACAATCAAGGGGCAGGACTGTGACTAAGCTAGGGGTCTGAAGCTGGCCGCCCTCCGGGGCCCTCCCGCCCTCTGCCCCTCACCTGCAATGCTTGCACTTCACCCCAAACATCATGTTCTTCTGGCACACGTGGCAGACCTGCGACAGCCAGGACTTGGTGGAGAACCTGCAGAGGGCGGACACACAAAAATGCTCACGTGGGCCAGGAGACCAGGGCCTGGACAGACAAGGGTCCCCACACAGCCCAGGGAAACCAGGAGACTTCATTCCAACCCAGAGCCCCAGGCACCCTCTCCCTGGGAGGGTAGGGACACCCCAGGGCCATTGCCTCCTGCCAACCCCATTCAGAATTCCCAGCCACAAAGTCATCATGGTCAAAATCCTAAAGTTAGTGTGGTCGCTGGTGCCAGCTCTTTGGGAGGCAACTTGGCAAGAGCGGCCAAAAGGACACGTGGGCAGACCCCAGCCCAGGAATCCCTGTCTTAGGAACTGATCCAACAGACACTCCCACAGATGTCCAATGACATGTGGACAAAGTCACTTGGTGCAGCACGTCTGTAACAATGGGAGACGGGAAACCACTCCCGCTGTCCAGGTGAACCAGCGACAGACTACAAACAGTACAGCCCATCCACACTACTGAGCACCATGCAGCCGGGAAATAGAACCAGGGTGCTCTTTTTGTGCAGATATGGGACGATCTCCAAATTACATTGTCAGTGAAAAAAGTAAGGTACCATACTGCATGATTCCATTTATGTGAAGCCTTAGTACCAGGCTCACTAATCTACGATGACAGGTGTGGACGGGGACCTCTGGGTGGTAGCGCTGTCGCCTGGGAAGGGCCAAAGATAACTTCCTGGGGGCTGGGGTGCTCTGAGTCTTTACCTGGTTGGTGTGCGTGGGCATATGCGCATGTAAAAATCCATTTGTGTGCTTAGCTCTGTATAAATTACGCCTCAATTTAAAAGGAAAATAAGGTAAAATACAGGACAGTGTGTATAATATATGAAGTATTTGTGTGAACATGAAAAAGGAGGCAGAAGAATCTACATGTGCACTTGCTTGTGTAAAAATATCTCTATAGGACACAAGAAACAGCCAAATCTGCCTACAGGGGGAACTAGGGGGCTGGGGACACGAGAAAGAGGGGACTTTTCTGCATATGTGCATTTTTACACCTATTGAATTTTGAATGTATGAATATATTTCAATCCAAACAAAATAAAAAATTTAAAAATTAAAAAGCACAAGAGGCACACTGGAAGGAAGGATGGGGGTTGGGTGGGTAGTGTCCTCCAGAGAAAAAGCCCAAAGCCAGTTTACAGGGCGGTGAGGCCTCGGCAGGAAGGGCTCAGTTTGGAGCAGTGGATTTTTAAAAGCACAGTATGTCACAGCAACGGCAGATCGAATAGCAAGCAACAGCACTTGAGGAGCAGTTTGTAAGGCATCCATAAGCATTAGCTCGCTCAGTTCTTACCACCCACCCTGGGACTTTGCAGCTCCAGGGTCCTTAGTACATGGACCAAGACACCAGTTCCGAGAGGCTGGGTGACTTTCCTGAGGTCACAGGGCTGGGGTGCTGTGCAGTGGGGGCCGGACCCCAGGTCTCTGAACTCAGAGCTGCACGGCTTCCCTGTACGAGAGACCACTGGGCAGCACGGGAGGGAGAGAGTGTCTCTGGGATCAGGCTCTGGGTTTGAATCCCGCTGGCTGCTGGCTGCGGGATGCCTCGGAGCCTCCGCAAACGGGCCCACGCTCTCACCTAACGGCAACCCAGGGAGGATCACGCGTGGGCCCTGCGAACGTGGAGTGTCTGGGCTGTGGAGGGGGCGTGTAAATGTACTGTCTCCACCAGCCAAGACAGAGCTCCTGGCATCCAGATCAAAGGCACCCGCCTCCTGGAACCACTGCCTTTTAAGGAACGCTGATCCTGCCTCCCCGGGACCCATTCTCTCCCCCACTCTGGGTTTTAATCTTCTCTTGGGTCAACACCAGAGGAAGAGGAGCAGGTCAGGGGTATCTGAGATGACCCTGGGTCTGGGCCGGGGAAAGGGCAGGTGTGAGGGATGTAGGTGGGCGGAGGTAGGGTAAAAGCCCTGAGACCAGGGAACAGTCATGGGACAGTTTGTTCCCCTATAATTAAACCCAAAACCTTTAGGCCTTCTTGTTGAAAGGGGCCTGGATGAGGGGTTTAAAAAGCCAACAGGATATGACAGTGGCAGCACCTACCCAAGCCCAGAACCTGGGAAGGGTGGGACGGGTAGCCTGGTGAGGCCAGACAGCAGGGGTGCCGTCGCCTGCTAGGAAGCAGCAGCACTCCGGGATGGACCTGGGGGCGTGCTGTTGCAGCCTCAGTCCTCTGCAGAACCAGGTGCAGCCAAGACAAAGAGGAAACAAAGGGACCTGCTGATCCTGCTGGTGTCCCTCAGATAATGTAGGCTACAGCCAGAGGTGAGACACCAGGTGCTCCCCACTGCTGGACACGTGAAGCCCAGACGCACATCGCCCCTTTTTATCCTCATGACAAGACTCGGAGGAAGTCCCATTTTCAGAGGGGAAAACTGAGGCTCAGAGAGGTTACTGACCACAGGTGCGCAGCTCACGGCAGAGGGTCCCTGACTTCAAAGGCCCTGCTCTCCGCAGCGCTCTCGGCCCTGGGAAGACCACCGGGGCACCATGGGTAGGGCCAAGGAGGCACTCAGATCACCTCTCACAGTGCCTACCTGGGTGTCTGTGGTGACCTTAGGGCTCTGGGGCACAGGCATCCCTGTCCCCACAGAGCTGTAAACAGGGGTGGCTGGGCGCCAGCCAGATGGCTCGAGCAACTGTCTTACTGGCTGCATGACCTCAGGCAACTGACCCCACAGCTCAGGGCTCCCTGGCTGGCGGAGGCTCCCGGGCCGGCTCCCGAACAGGCTGGAGTGCAGCTCACAGTCCGGGGGAGAATAAAAAGCCCTGGCAAGTGGCAAAGCTCTTGACAAGCATGCCCTATTGTGTTCACAAGAGTCTTTAACAGGGGCGGCCCGCCGGGGCCCTGTCCTGCTGCTGGTTGGTGGGCCCACATCAGCGCTCCCCAGCACGCATGAGCACCAGAAACCCAGGCCTAGAATGTCAGGGATGGGGCCCGGGAGTCTGGAGTTGCAAGAAGCTCAACGGGTGCTGATGTGTGAACAGCTGCTAAGATCCACACGATATCAAGCTGAAGAAGCTCTTGGCTTCTCCTCCTCAAGACTGTGACCCTGTTTTTCCGGGACCTGTGTTTTCCCTCTGCAGACTGAGGAAGAGACCCAAGGAGATGCAGGGGATGGTCCAACAAGTCCATATGGCCGCAGGTGATAGGCAGGGGTTCCCGATGGGTGCAGGGCTATGTCCACAGAGGTGATGGAGACAGAAGAGAGGCCAAGAGTCCTGAGCAACAGGGATCAGGACAGATCCCACTATGATACAGTGTTATCCTGGCATGAGTGGGTGCCAGCCCAGCTGTGCCCCCTCCCTGTCCCCTCCTGGCTGGGCCTACCTGTGTGTCACTGAGAGCCCGATGTCCCTCCGTACCATCTGTGGGGATCCGTGCGGGAGATCTGCAGGGAAAGAGGCCAGGTCGGCAAGCTGAGGAAGCCCCGCAGGGAGAGCCTGGGCCTATGACCTTCTCTGTTGGAGATCACAGGCTAGATGGGCACAAAAATGTACTGAACGGTAAGAAACATCCCTGAACCTTCATCTATCAAAACAGGGACAGGACGGACTAGGCCAAGGGGAGCGTGGTCCCTCTCGCGCTTGGCCTGCTTCTCTAATGAGCGTCGTTGCCGGGCCTCTGCAGACCGTCCAGAACAGTCTCTGTGCGGTTTCTGGCTTCAGGGGAAGGCCGGCTTGAGAGGCAGAAAGCAAAGTATGTGAGGCCAGAGGCGCCCACCTCTGACACTCTCTCACGGACGCACCCACAGGTCACCAGGGTGCGAGGGCTTAATTCTGGTTACTTTGTGTTAAATGGGTGGAAGCGGTCTGACCCTTGGCAGAGGGTTTGAGGCTGGTTAGCCATGTGGCCGAACCAGGACCTCTCTAGCCCTGACAACACTGCTGAGGACAACCGCTGCAGAACTTGGCAGGCGGGGCACGGGCAAGGTGAAGCTGTACCATGCTCCCTTGGGGCCCAGCCCTACCTGGCACTCAGTTTGCATCTTTAGGTAAGTCTCAGGCCATGGGCTTTGAGATGCTCCTTCTGTCTGCCTTCTTAGAGGGCACCCTGGGTGCTCCTCCTAATCCTTATGGCTTCCCCATAAGAACAGGCATCCCCAGTGTTTATAGCATCACAGGGTGGCTGCGGGGGAACAGCCGAGAGCAATCCCTCCATCTACGGGCAGCCGCCATGTGCAACTCCCTCCCCCTGTTCCTGCACCTGTATGCCCCCTCCTCCCCATGAGAAGCACTGCCTGTCTCCTCCTGGGACATGGGCTCTCACTGAGCCCATGGGTGGGTCTGGAAACTCTCTGGACTGGTAAACAGAAAGCTGTCGACTTTTCCTTGGAAAGAGGATCTAACTTTCATGCAGTTATCAGAAACCTGTGACTCAGGAAGATCAGGAACAGTGCCTGAGGAATGTGCCATCTCATGTCCTGTGAGTCATCAGCCCTGCCCCCACCCTAGAAGGCCACCGCACCCTCCTGGGTCCCTGAGTACTGGCTTGGCACACAGCTGGGGCTCATTAAGTGCTGGTTCCCTTAAGGTCAAGTATCACACACCCAACCACAAGAGAAGGGCATGATGGAGGTGCCGACTGCCCCAACACGAAGCGGGGTTTGTTCAGGACCAAAAGGTCCTTCGCTGTACTGCCGATAACCAGGAAGCCACAACTATGCCACCTGCAGCTCTCCCCAGCACGTCTGCCATGGGGCTGACTCTTGCTGAGTCCCTCCTGGGGTTCACCCCAGTCAGCAGCCACGGTAATCAAAGCACATGGGTCTAAAAGGGGTGAGGCTGCCAGCCTAAGAGACCACGGGAAAGTGAGATTCTAACCTTCTCTCTCTGAGCGCAACCTGTGATTGATGTGCAATGTGCCACAGGCATGGGATACAGGGAGGTGAGGGCACAGGTGCCAGGTGCCGACTGCCCCTCACTACACAGACCCCTGGCCCTGAAGACCTCGTCCTGCCTTCCTGGAAGGGGGAGTGGCAGCCTCACTGGCGCGGGCCCTGCCCTGCTCCGGCAACCTAGAGAGTAACAGAGCTGGGGACGAAGGTGTTGGCTTCGCCTCCGAGGCTCTGGGGGACCCCGGAGTCTTGCCTGCGCCCTGGGGAGAGGGAAGCGCAGCCTCCCTCCTTCCCTACCCTATGCCCCCCTGGGGGTCCTGCCACCACCTCCATTTTGGCAAAGTCAGTGCCTGACATCCCCTCCTCATCACTCTGCTTAGTCAACTCAGTACAGGACAAAAAGAAATTGCTACTTTGCTCAGGCAAAACCCAGAGATCTCTGCATCTCCACTGGGACAACTGACAGCCCGGGGGCATGCCGTTGCCCTCCACTTCCGCTCGGGAGAGAGAGGTCCCAGGGCACAGCCATGAGCAAGAACCTGCCCCCGGCAGGGAGGTGGAGAGGTGGGAGGGAGGTGGAGAGGTGGGAGGGAGGTCAAGGCTGCCCGGCTTCCCCCTGCCCTCCCAAGGGGGCGAATCTCTCAGGCCTCATTCAGAGGCTTGCATATTCCTGCCTTGAAGGACATCCCTCTCCTGAACAGATAGGTCCCGAGAAGTCAGCTGGGGTCTGCGATGGCTAATGTCCACTTATGCCAGGCAGCTGGGACCACCCTCTCAGGGGTGCAGGGCTCCCACAGCAGCCCAGCAGGTAAACATTCCCTGCCAGGGGTCACCTTGGGGGCAAAGTGCATAGAGGGCCTGCGTGGGGGACTGCTCACAGACTGTGACACTCAAGGTCTCTGCTTCACAAAGAGAAGCTGCTGGCTGGCCTGAGGTCACCTCACCAGGTGAAGGTCACCTGTCCTAGAGTTACTTCCAGAGGCAGTTCTTGGCACCTCTGCTCCTGGACTATGGGAAGGCCAAGTGCACTAAGAGAAAGTCAAAGAAATCCACCCCCGATGGGGACGGTGACACAAACAGCTCCCAGTGGCAGAGGGGACGAAAATGAATCACTCTTACCAAACCTGGAGAAGACAAAAAAAAAGAGAGAGAAAGCAGGATTAGGTCACCAGGCTGTCTCGGCGTGTCCCCAGAACGTCATTGCTTGGGAAGGAGTGGACAAGGTGCTCGGATGAGAGCTATGAGGCCCTAGGGTGTGGGGCTAGGGTGGCTGAGAGACTGTGGGGGCATTTTCTCAATGGGAAGGGCTAGAAGTGCCCAGTGGGCACCAAAGCTACAGCTGTGCGCTCCGGTACATCAGCTCCTCTGAGCCTCGCCAGCCACGCAGCACAGTACATAGGGCACCCCCACTGCACCGCTGAAGGCAGGGGGCCCGCAGTCTCCCAGGGTTACGGGCCTGTACATGGAAAAGCCCTGCCCAGAGCCCGGGGAGGAAGAGCCCTCAGGGTCCAGGCAGCAGAAGGGGTCCGTCTGCCAGAGAGGGAATGGCTGGGGCAGAAGGGCAGGGAGGACAGCGGTGAGAGAAGGTGACCTCCGAGCAGGGCCAGGTGGGGACGTGCCCTGAGCAATGCTGTCACAGGGTGAAGAGAGCTGGGAAACCCAAGCCATTTAGTCGGCCCTCTGGCCTCACTGAGGGCAGCCGGTGGCCTGAGTGTCCACGTCAGTGCCAGCTCTGGTGGCTCTGTGGAGATGCGACCCAGAAGCCCAGGGCCCCAGCCCAGCCACCAGCTGTGGGATGCGAGGCAGTGGTCATCTGCCCAAGGCTCTTCTCTGCCTGGAGCCGGGATGAGACCAGAGCCCTCCCAGGCCTCTTTTCAGGAGAAAATGAAAAGCAGGCGCCCTTGGTTTTGCCCACGGAGATGCCCTCTGATTCACGCTGTCCATGTGTCATCCACACAGCAGTTATCACCCTGCTCTCTGAGACAAGAGGACCCAGAGGGGAGGGAGGCTGCAGTCTCTTCTACAGGAGCGGGGGCAGGGAGGGGGGGATCCAGGCCTCAGAAGGACAGCCTGATTGAGGTCTCTCTCCTTGGGTGACATACTCAAAACCATCAGAGACGCCCAGGATCCATCCCATGGGGGACCCAAGGCAGCCGGCACTGGGACAGGGGAACAAGCCCACCCAAGACCAGAAAAGGGGTGCCCATGTCAGGACAGAAGCCAACTCCCAGAGGTACAAGAGGGTAACAGGTACCCAAAGAAAGCTCTCCCCTTCTCCTCTGCCCTGCCCACACAGTATATTGACAGGGACAACTGCTGTAATAACAAGGACAATGAACTCAATGTCCATCAAGAGGGGAGGTGTTAGTTAAACTATACAACAGAATGATATAAAAGTGTGAAAAAGATGAGGTATGTGAATAATTAGAAATACATACAAAACTAATAACATGGTTGCTCCTGAAAGGGGAACTGGGCGACAGAGGAAATATGGGAGGGGGTCACTTTATACCCTACATCCCTACAAAGCCGAGCTACAGAGCTTTTGCATTTTGGACTATGTGACTGTTATTACCTACTTAAAATACACAGGTAAGAAATTTAAAAAATAAAAGAGTAAGGTATTTCAAGACATACTGACACGCAGTTCACAGAGATATCAAGGAAAGTTGAAAAAATACATTATAGAACAGAGTACATGGTTTTTTGGTGATTGTTAGAGGTTTCAGCCAAATATTCCAGTTCTCTTCTGGGTACATGGGACAATTACATTTCTTGGGTCCTTTGTTTGGGTAGGATCATGAATGGCGAGTGGAACTTTCAGGAAAGAGTTTAATTCTAGTATGTCACATATAAAAATCTTTTTTCTTCTGCCACAGTGCAATGTCCCAGACAGTGGCTGTCCATCGGCCTGGGACCTGGAATGAGGCTGAACCATGATGGACAGGTAGCATGAGCCAGAAATAAATATCTGTTTTAAGACCCGGGGGGTCATTTGTCACTGCAGCTAATCCAGTCTACCCTGACCGGTGCATGGCATCATCTCATTTCTGTGTGTGTCTGTGCCCGCGTGCACTTGCAAGAATATCTAGTAGAATTCAGCCCAAACCGTTAAGGTGGTCTGGGGAGTGAACTGAGGGGTGGCGGCACCTTTCACGTTTTACTGTGCATACTTATATATTAGTTAATGTTATGTCCTTTTAAAACTGAGCCTATGTTACATTTATAATGAGAAAGCTGTAGTCAAAACTTTCAGTGGATGACAAATTCAGCACCTGTCTGGCAGGAACACTTACCTCAATGGGGAGACCTCGTCAATGCGGTTCCCCAGCTGAGACTCGTGGGACTTGCTCCGGGTAAGCGTGGGGAAGCTGGGCAACAGCTGAAAGACCTTGCGGCTGGGTGGGGGCGGCGTCCTCGGTGGCTTCAGTTTGGTGTGCCGTCGCAGCTGGGGCGTGGTTGGGGGGGTGATGAAGCTATGCAGAGCACGGGGGGTCAGCCGGCCACTGGCATGCAGGGGGATACAGGTGTCCGTTAGGCCCTCGCTGGGGCCGGGGGTTGGGCAGTCCGAGGTGGGCAGTGCTGACACAGAGACGGAGCGTGGGCCCTGGGCACTGCTGCCCATCCTGCCCATCTGGGAGCTCCCGGGGGGCCAGGGCAGGCAGGCCGGTGAGAGGGTGTCTGCTGAAGGCCCTGAGCCGCTTTCCCTCCGGGCATCCAAAGAACTCCAGCTCGAATCCTCTTTGTGTTCCCCTCCTGTGGGCCAAGAAGTGAGTCATAGAAGGCCAGGGCTCGAGGGGTTCACAGAGGAGGAGGCCAGGGCCCAGGGAGGTCAAACACCGTGTCCGAGGTCGCACAGTCCCTTTGCCTGGTGCATGAGGGCCTCTCACGCGTTCTCTCCCATCTGCCCTAGCTGACTGCGAGGCCGCCAGCGCGGGCATGGCTGCCCCCATTTACAGAGGGGAATGAGACCCAGAGAGGGACGGGCCGGTGCAGGGCTCTCGCTGGCAGGTCTGTGGGGAGCAAGCCAGCTAAGCCAGCCCCAAAGTGGACAAATTCGGAGAAGGAAGCGGTGACTGATCTTTTGAGAGTTAGGAAAGAGAAGCTGGGGTGTGTAGAGGGATAACCCCACTTTGAGAAAATGCAAATGTCCACAAAAGGGGCTGCATTAACCTTCCAACAGCAAATTGCCCTGGAAATCTGCTAGAAAAGAGATCCAGCTAGAATGAGATCAACAGCTACTTGCTTCTGAGAGGAGCCGGGGAACGACTTGCAGCTGCCACCACAGTGACCCTTGCCTGAGGCCCCGACACCTCGGGGCTCTGTGGGGTTCCCACGCCGGGGCACAATCTGTCCACATTCAAGCACATGCTGGATACTGGGTATCAAGGCATAAAAAAGACACAGCCGCTGAGCCTGAAGCCTAGTGAGCTCAGTGAGCTGTGTGCTGACGCAGAGACAGATGGGGACTGAGGGAGCACAGACAAGGAGGACCCTGAATAGCCCGGGGGCTAGGGGGTCTCCCAGAGGAGGTGTCTCCTGGGGTGTACCTGGCAGAAGGAATCACACGTGCAAAGGCAGGGAGCACTCAGCACCTTCCGGAAATTACTAAGAATACCATGTGCCTTGAAAGGTCAAGATGAGCCAGGGAGACATAAGAAATGAGGCTGGAGGGTCAGTCTACCTGGGTCCAGCTCAGGAGGGACCTTGGATGTCTTGCTAAGGACTTTAGGTTTATCCTTATAGGAGATAGGGTGGGTGCAGGGAGCAAGGACCCATCTAGAGACCCTTTCCTGGGGAAGAAGACACCGCCCTCCTCATATTTATCAATGAGTAGAAAGTACAGGAAGGTAGATTCTAACTCAAGACAAAATGAACTTCTACCCTGGAACCCTACTTTGTGCTTTGTATCCTGTCTCCGTGGATCCTCTCAGCATGTGAGGTCACTGAGACTCAGGGAGGCCACAGACGCTGCTGAGGTCGGCCGGCTAAGCAAGCGGTGGGATGGGAACCGAGACTGCTGTCCCAGCCACAGCGCTGGCCTCCTCCAACGAGGGTACCAGTTCTGAGTAACCTACAACGGCACAGCCTTGGGAAGTCATGAACTCTGTCATCAGAGGGAGTTCTAGCTGCCCAGCCATGCATTGGGTACGGTGGAGAGAGATTAGCCTTCCCAATTCTTAGGGTTTCTTTGTGTGTCCCCTCCCCTCCTCCAATGCCCTTCCTCCTACTTCACCGCATGGTGACTCTATTCATGAATCGGCCTGGCAGGAGCTGCCCGGTCGGTGTGTTCCTCGTGCCTGCTCCTTTGGCACTGGGCCATGGCTCACACTTTCACTTATACACTATTCTACAGGTGGCACTGACATGTTTGTAGGCCAGGGGATGAAAGAACGAGTTCCATGAGTCCATGGGTAAGCCTGCCACCAAAGGAAACACCCCCCCATTCTCCAAGTTGCCTACTGGCTAACGACCACGGCTTTGAGCGAGCTTAGGTGGGACAGTCTCGTGATGCACGTGAACCCCAGGCGATCGGCGGCGGCTCTTGAGAAAGGCCCTGGAGTCACTCAGCAGGAAGAGCCCGGGGACTGATTAGTGATGAACTAATTATTAGAGATGAACAGGAAGTGTCCGCAGGCATGGTGTTCCCCTATTTACCAGCTACTGGCACAGAGAACCATCTTCACCCACCTTAATGCCGGAGGCTCAAGGGAAAGAACTTCGATATTTCCCGTCACATGACAGCCTAACGCTGGAAAGAGCACCTAATATGTCACAGGCTCTGCTCTAAGCACTTGACTGTAACCCATTCCATCCTCACAACAACCCTAAAGGGGGTGTTCTTACCTCCATTTCACAGATGAGGAAACTGAGGCACAGTGGGCTTAAATCACTGACCCAGCTCCTTCGGGCTGTAAATGGTTGAGCTAGGCTGCACCTACCTAGGCTGCTCTCCCCAAGCCCGGCTGGGTGCAATGAGGCTCTGCCTGCACAATCCAAGAGACAGGGCGAACGCTGGGACCCACCCAGTCCAGCAGGTGCCCTTCAAGCATGGCCACCCCTGGGCAGTCCCATTTGGGTGGGGCGTAACCAGGACCCTTTTGGGGAGACAGGGGTACCACAAGCTGAGACTGAATGAGAGAGAAGGACCGGGAAAAGCCCCGCTCCTGAGGGGCCTCCTCCAGGGCAGAGTGGAAAAGCATCCTCTGGGGAGGAAACCTGAGGTCCGAGTCCTGCTCTGCTACGGGCCAGTGTGGGAACCCAGACAACTCGCCCAATGTTGTCCGGCGCGCGAGCTATTAAAGGAGCTTACCACCGCCTCTTAAAAGGGTGTTGCCACATGAGTGTCAAGTGCCTGGCTTAATAAATTAGTGCTTCTGAAGCTAGTGATCTCCGCATCTTGGCATCCACGACGGGCAGGCCGCAGCCTTCCTACCACGAGTGGGTCACCGCCACTCGACAGCTGGCTCCTGCACAGTTCTTTACAACTCAGGCATACGGAGGGAGGGTTGACAAGCTACCCCGAGATTTCTGCTTGGATGGCCAGTGCTTTTAAATTTCTGCAACGTGGAACAAACCAACCACCATCGAAGACAGAGGCTTCAATCCCCTCTCTGCCACCAGCTGCCGTGTGTCCCTGGCTTCCCCCTCTGGGCTCAGTCTCCTGCTCTGGAAAGTATGGGGGCCAGAATGTTGACCACGTCTCTGTCATGTTTACTCTTTGGCATCTGCTGGGAGGCCTGGCGTGTTGAGGTTTTCTGAACTGGGTGGGGCTCTCCACCGCCCTCTGTGTCCAGAGGAGGACGTGGTACAATGGGGCCAGGGGAGAAATTAAGCCCAATCCTCCCTGAGAAAAAAAATTGAGCAGAATTGAAAACTCAGTGCCTTCCTTAAGCCTCTGGCAGCCAGAGATGAGACAGGTGGCTCAGATAATTAAAAAACAGGGCTAATTCCATTCATTAGGCTCATTTCAAAGCTTTATCAGTGTGGTGGGTAGAGGGAGCATTAAGTCAGGATATCTGAAGCTGTTTCCAAGGCAAGATTTAGGAAGCCAGCACATAATTCCCAGGAATTATTTCCTCGTCTAATGCCAGGATTACACCCTTCGCCTGGGGCGGCCACGCACACACTTGGGGTGAAACACAGCACTGTGTCGAATCCTGCTTGGCTCAGGCTGGGCCCACCTCAGCGTGTGCCTGGCGAGCACACAGTCCAGCCGACGAGGACGGGAGGTGGGGAGGGGACTGGGGCTGGAATGCAGGACGCCACTGGAGGGTTCACAGACCTAACAAACGCACTCCCAAGCGGGGAGATCACACAGGGCCCGCCCAGCAGACAGTCCTGGGGCTTCTAACGATGGCTAAAGTGTCCCTGTGTTAGTATTGGCCAGACCAGTCCAGATCTGAGCCCTCTGACTTGGGGAGAGCCTCTGTGTCGGGTCAGGTCCATCACACACTTTCTGAATGTCCACCCTGGCCTTTCCAAGCTACCCCAGAGACCCCGGGCCACACTTGCCCCGCCCATCCCCCCGCCTCGGCAAAGACTGTGGCCCCCAGGGAACCAAGTTAGGCCCGGGGAGAGAAGGCCAGTGTCCAGGCCGAGGTGCAGGGAGAGGGAGCCGATGGGGCTGGCCTCGGTGCTGGGGAGGCAGGCCCTACCTACCCAGGCCTGTCACCTTCCGCAGGCAGGTGAGGGCGTACTGCAGGCGGCCACACTCCTCCGCACTGGCCCCGCAGCGCCGCAGAGTCTCCTTCACCTTGGCCTCGTTCATGTCCAGCAGGGCATCCAGTGTGAGCTCTCGGAGAGTCGCCTGAGGAAGCACAGAGGGACAGGCAGAGAGCCAGTGAGCACTCAGGCGGCCCCCACGCCCTCTTCAGGCTCCCCCTGGCCAGGGTTGGCCTCCTGGCTGAGTGGCAGGGGCCAGCTGCTGGTGGGCCCGCCTCCGACCTGAGGCCACCACTTGTCTGAGGTCGCAGGCAACCAGCTCTCACCCCGCCCCCCGGCGCTCCCGGAGGCAGCAGCTGAAGTAGAGAGGCCGAGGTTTCAGGGTGGGGGGAAGGAAGGAAGGAAGGAAAAAATAGGAAAAGTTTTGATCAGGACATGTTGCCCCTCTTGTTTCTCTTTATTCCTCTGCCCAGAAAAATGATGAATCATGACAACTTTGTAGAATGACAAGCACTTGTGATAAAGACAGCCCTTTACAATTCTGCTGCACTGTGTCTGAATCAGAGAAGATTTCAAATAAAACTGGCTTAACGAGAGATGGATTAGAAAGAATTAACCCTCAAAATGCATTGTATAGGCACTTACTACCTCACTTTATTTAATTATCAGTCAAAACCTTTCAAGGGTTCAAGGCAGCAGAGAGGACATGAGAGGCTAGAAGCATGCAAAGGATGCCCCTCGGACTCAGAGGGGTTGCATGAAAAGGAATGTGGGTGGTCTCTAGGAGATAATGGCTCCCCGATGACCAGCCAAGAAAGGGGAACCTCACAACTGTGGCCACCAGGGCCTGGATTCTGCCAACAGCCTCAATGCCCTTAGACGTGTCTTCTTCCCAAAGCTTCCTTCCACGTGAGAGGCCACACCTGGCTGACACCTGGGCTCCAGCTTGGTGAGGTCCTCAGCAGGAAGCTAGCCGAGCCCATGTGGACTCCTCCATCTGGTCTTCTTCCTACAGAACTGTAAGCTTATAGATGGGGTTTTAAGCCACTAAGTTTGTGGTGATTTATTACACAGAAAACTAATACAAAGCGCGATTATCTGAATCAAGGCCTAACTGACTTCAACGCTTGTACTCTTTTCCCTCATCAAGGAGGGAAGAAACCCCTCTGGCTCTGACTACCTTGAGCCGCATGTGATACCAAGCCTGTGTTTGTATAGGTAGTTAGCTAGTTATCAATAAAGGGTGGGGGCGGCGATCAGACATTATTAAGCATAATCAACTAGGGAGCATAAGCCTGCTTGCTTCACCGGAAAGCTACAGCTTCACATGCTCCCTAGGGAAACACTGGTCCCCTCTCCAGGGGTCACTGGGGGTAGGGACAGAACAATAAGGCAGGAGGCCAGCACGTGCACAGCAGGAGCCGAAAGGGCAACCTGGGGGCCTGTCAGTCCGGTCTGGGAAAAGAACAGACTGGTGAGGAGGCGGACCCATCAGAAGCCCGCGAAAACTTGGGAAGTTTGATTGGCTACTTTGAAAAAGCACCAGGAACGTCCAAAGCCCAAATTAATAGAATAAGCTTAACAAAGAAGCCTCTTCTCTCTTTTTCTCTCTCCCCCTCCCTCCCCCGTCTCTAACACATGCTCACCCCA